>MU158832.1:0-10020 GCA_015888305.1 Antheraea pernyi | reverse complement strand
ATATTGTGTATAATGAATAAAAACGTAAATGGTTCTGTATCCGTCGATAATGAGCGACTTTTTATTGTTTGTTTTCTTTAATTTATTCTAAAAGTTTTTATAAACATTTTCAGAGTATATGAAAGCTGTTTTTCTTCTATGGTACTATTCTACAACCTTTCCGCTATGTCACTAGATGGTATAGAATATATACATGTGCTTATTATTATTATTAAAGATTAGCTTTTGCTCGCAGATTCACACGCATTCATGTAGACTTGCTCTCTTCTTCGGGACTATTACATTTCTTCTGAATAAAAGGTACCTTATGCCTTTTCTATACCACAAAATTGCAAAATTTCATGATAAGCAGTTCAATACTTAAGGCGAAAAAGCGTAACGAATTAACAAACTCTCTTTCACTTTCTTATTTATAATAATATTGAAAAGAATAAACAATATAAAACAAACTCACTAAGTCTATCTATGAGTGTTCTTTATCAACGGATGGACGGACAGATTACTTAACGGATTTGATACAGTATCCACTATTATTTAGAGAAATTATTGCGGAGAGATATGTATTTCTTATACACGTATATTAGATTTAAAGTATTGTAATCGAATGGTAATCAAAATTCACTTTCATTACCAATGCTTACTAAATATTAGGAAGTACATGAAAACAATTTATTACGCAATTGTATATCTTTTTTTTTATACTATTGGCAGCAAACGAACATGCGGGTCACCTGATGGTAAGTGATCACCACCGTCCATGGACACCTGCGACATGAGAAGAATCACATATTCATCATCTTATAAAAATCTAAAGAATATTTCATAATGGTTTATATCTACTTCAATGAATAACCGACAGTAAAAAATTCTACTTTTTACATTAAAGAATAATGAATTATTTGCGAAATCATAATGACCTTCTGTACTCCGTTGACTATGCCCGCGACGCTTAAATAAATGTGGTCGCGCTACGTCGCGAGCTTGAAGTTTCAGTATGGTTTTAATTTGCGAACGTTTATAAGGCTTATTTGTGTTTTGCGTTGGCTTAATTCATTTACCATAGGGACGTGTTGTCAAACTGTGTCAAACATCGAAACAATTTATGCTTCACTACATTTATTGACATCTCAGGAATTACCATACTGTCACCTAATAGATCTTATTTAGGTAAACCATTTATTATCAAGGGACTCATATACTAGGTAACATAGATTTATATCTAATATAGACTAATTTTTGACAGCGGTTACGCTCGCGTTAATGCATTTTTTTAGAGTATTAGATTTATTTCCGAGATACCACAGGTTTTCATACTCTGGACATTATGTTACAATTTATTTATGCCAATAGGTCGAGTTATAGCGGACGATCACCTTAAATATATTTATCAAGTGGAACGTTTTTCCGTCCCCTCAAATTTTTTCGTCCATCTATCGCATGTCGCATTACAGCCGTCTGCAGATGATAGGTAAAGTGAAAGACGCTCGACAGACCAGACAATGCCAATATGGCGACGCCGATGGCTCAGTTCAAAATAATTCAATGATTGGAATAAATATTGTGCTCAGTTTTTAACGTGCGTCCATTATCTGAATGATTGTATTTATTATGTATTCCATACACAAATACGCAAACTAAAATTAAAATTTATAGTTAGATATCTTGTCTACTATTGATTTCCCAATATAATTCCAATTATTCTCCGAAAATTTTCAGTTAAATGCCTACGATCCGAAAAAGTTTCACTTGCACTATAGTTTGCAACCACACAATATTTTTTTTATACCTCGGATATATTGCTCTTTTCCGTCTTTGTTTCTATTTTATTCCTGTCTATGCTCTGACACGTATATGCAAAATTTCAGTATGATTGGGCGACTAGTTGTAGCATAAAGCGGCATAAATATATTCACATTCGGATTTCACTAAAGCTTGGAGCTTTGTATAACCGACATCAATAGGACCGCAGATATCTAGATCCTTCGAATTTAAATACGGCAGAGATATGAAAAGTGACTAATCACGTTAGCACGAGTCAAGCCGGTCAAAAAGATCACAACAGCCACCATTTATCTAACATCTTCCTTTTTATTTTAGTTTTGCCTATATTGTGTGGAAACGATTAGCGTCATCAATCTCGTAGTGTTAGTGATCGCAGCGGCTGTTTTTATCCATAGTAAGTAAATAATCAATTTACTTAATAATGATTAAGAATGGGTATATCAGAGGAAGTTTGAAAATAGCATCAGCGACAGTGAAGTTGAGGAGTAATAGGTTAGTAAGGTACGGGCATGTTATGAGAAGAGATGAAAGTTATGTAACAAACAGATGTTTAAACATCTAACGGGTAAGCGCCATCCAACATCATCCTTATCATCACTTATCAACTGTTGCAATTAAGGCACAGTGCGTACCTATGTAGTTGGTAGAGCCACGCTGAAGCCATTACTGGTTTCAGCATGAATGGGTCGGCTCGCCCGGGATACAACCACTCGAACCACAAAAACCGACGTAAAGTAACAGTACTTGCATTCTGGTAACAGTTCTGGCAACGCACTTGCGATTTCCCTGGTGTTGCAAGTGTCTATGGACGATGGTGGTTAATTAAAATCAGGTGATCCACTTGTTCGTTTGCCTCCTATATATACAAAAAACCTATAAGCAATATAAAAAAAAAATTTGGCAGTTAACGCTCGGTACAATTTTTTTCACTCTGACCAATTTGAGAACTAAACCAAGTATTAGCTCAACGCCTACAAACAGCCGTCAGGTAATTAATTGTAACCATTCAAACAATGTTAACAATAGTTTCCTTACTAAAAAGCTGAGATGTATTTCGAATTGTTGAATGCAAATTCGCTAGTTAAGAGACACTGAACAAGGGTTGGAACTTTGTAAGGGATGAACAAGCTGTATTAATGTATGAAGGAAATAATATTAATGGATATTGTATGTAACTATGCCTAGCTGACACAGCCACACGTTGCTGTGGGTCAGTTATTACATGTTTAATTAAAATTATGATCAATTATTTGGTATTACGGGGTAATGAATCTGACTAAAAACTGAACGTGGCGCCATCTATGAGATATCTACAACAATTGCTCCTAGAGTTTTCTTAAGAGAAACTTACAGTTAATAACAATAATCAGCTTTGACAATAATTTAATTTGTAATACAAAATATCGAGGCCATTAATCGAAATATAAATTATCATATCTCTCAAGTTGGACCAAATTATATATAAATGCCAACTTTCATGTAGATCGGTTTAGTAGTTTCGGAGTTCATCGTGGACAAACATTATGACAATGGATTTTTATATATTTTGATAATTTCGCGTCATGACATGCTAGGAAGCGTGACCGGTCGTATTGCGCTTGCGCAACTTGCGTCATACTAGCGACTAGTCTGTGTATATGTAATATTGATATTTTGCAGCTCATCGTACGTTTGATTGTTTAATAGACTTAATGCCTATAATTATTGCTCGGAGTACCAATAGATGTACAAACTAACTATTGTTTATAATTTAAAACACTATGCAGTTTTGCTATAGTTTTTGGTTTTTACTTCTTTTGGCAATTCTTATAAATGCCTCGACTTTTTTCTGTTACAGTGTCAATCGTTAATGTTAGTTTTTGGATGGTTAGACTATGGCAATAAAATACATAATACAAGAGTCGTATCCTTTGGCTCTTTGTTTAAATAGAACACCCTAGTTGCGTATTTGCCGAGGAAATACCTCTAGGCAATAGCGTTACGTATATTTTCCTACAGACGTCCGCTTTGTTATTCTACTACTGATTTGTTTTCCGCAACGGGATGCTTCTCATAATAATATTGAATAATATATTTGCAGAGAGAGACACTTTTAGTGTATTTTTACATTGTGCAATGACTTCCAGCGTAAGTTATACGAACATATTATACCACGTTATTATAGTGACATACTATATTTTTATTGGAGTAAAAATGTTTACCCAATCATAAGGCAGGACGTTTACGTACATTTAGGTCTATATTCCTACTGTTTGATTGTGGACTTAAATCAATTCGTTTATCGGTTGTCATTCACATAACGATATCAGAACTTTATTCTATTGGCTAAAAATCTTTTTATGCGATCGTGCGACTAGGAATGCAACGTAAGTCCGTTACGGCAATATGACGTCACGTTTCTATACCATCCGGTTATGTAATAATTAAACATAACCAAAACTTCTATTAAATCATAATTAATTTAATTCGTTACTTATCATAGTAATGTGTTCATACTTTTCTATATTTTATTTACTTTTTGGCAAAGAGTTGCTAATAATATTTCCCATGTCATCTAAGTTCCGAATTAGCTGATAGATGACACTTTAAAAAGTTTCACTTCAATCGCGTGTGACGGTTACACGCACTCATTTTTTTACCCAGGCTTATACAACACTAAAAAATCAGTTAAGTACATGTTATGGGTTGTAATAGTATTGAAGATTGCCCCAATTTAAATCGTTTTTCATTTATCATAGTATATTAAATAAATAAATAAATATAAATACAAGCTATAGCTATAATAATGATTGTAAAAGCCTCAGCGTATCCAGTCGGTATGCTTTTACAGAGAATTTTCACACCGTGCTAATCCTCTGTTTCTACAGAAGTCTGGTTGAAAATATCCCTTTGTGAGTGTAACTGCGAGCAACAAAGCAAAATTTAATTCATGCTGCCTTAAAACAACGCGCACATGTGTTTCAGTTCACATCTTACATGATCTGTTTTACTAAAAACTAGGTCGGTTTGATATGTTCTTTGTAAGATTTATTTAGGTCTCACCACTTTAATGTCTTTAATTAATGTATATATCATTCTCGTATAAGCAGGCTGCGATTAATTATTAAAACGCTATTCTAAAAAAAAGAACGTATTTAACAGTTATAACTACCGTGAAATATTCAAATTCGACTGTACAAACGTCAGCGTTAAGTGTGTGGTGGGTAACATACATGATTAAAATAAGAGATGTTCTAAGTTATTTTCCAGAAATAGTATATAGTAAGGTTGGACGGAATTGTGTGCCAGTTCAAAGTTTAATATTTTTTGGGAAGAGTTAAAATGAGTGCAAAGTGTGATTGAAATTTTTTATGCTTTGTTAAAAGAAACTGTATTTTCATTACGAATCGACGTAGGACAACGACCGTTCGATTTAACATTGATGTAGATGGTTTTTTTTACTTAGCTTGAAGCTTTGCTATTTAATGCCCTCGGAGTGAGCGGGAATCACCTTATGGCCAAGTAAAATTGTAATTAACGATATATAATAACATTCAAGTAACAAATTAGTTTGTACCGGCTACAACTCTTATCGCCCGGTTGTTATTCACTTAGTAATCGCTCGCACATAATAATTCGTAGTCCGTAGACCGAGTCAGCGAACAGCGAAACGAAATTTAATTCTACCTGTTGGGTTTACAACAAACATTGTATTGTGTATTATAAATAAATTACGTCAGTAATCTTAAATCTTAACTAACGAAAGTGAGATTGTTTGTTGTTGTTTTTCCCACCTGTACTAGTGAGTTATAAGCAAGGATATGGAGAATATTTCATGCAAAAGAAAATACCGTTTCCAAAGGATATATTAAATATTCAGTAACGCGAGCGAAGTCACCTGCAAAATCTTGCAAAGAATGACGAAAATGATAATTTCGGTCTCAAATTTTGATTTTGATATATATTATCTGTCCACGAATAAGATATGAACGTTTTTGCCTCATCATCATCAGCCTGGGGTCGTAGGCCTCTTCCCGAAGGAAGGTGTGGATATATTTTAAACGCTAAGAAATCCACAGTTCTGTTTCCCCACATATAGTAGTACTACAAGCACATTTCTAAGGTTCAGGTTTACACAGCCACACGTTGCTGTGGGTCAGTTATTACATGTTTAATTAAAATTATGATCAATTATTTGGTATTACGGGGTAATGAATCTGACTAAAAACTGAACGTGGCGCCATCTATGAGATATCTACAACAATTGCTCCTAGAGTTTTCTGTCAATAAATTAATTTAAAGCGCCATCTGTTCGAGACTGAAGAAACTTACAGTTAATAACAATAATCAGCTTTGACAATAATTTAATTTGTAATACAAAATATCGAGGCCATTAATCGAAATATAAATTATCATATCTCTCAAGTTGGACCAAATTATATATAAATGCCAACTTTCATGTAGATCGGTTTAGTAGTTTCGGAGTTCATCGTGGACAAACATTATGACAATGGATTTTTATATATTTTGATAATTTCGCGTCATGACATGCTAGGAAGCGTGACCGGTCGTATTGCGCTTGCGCAACTTGCGTCATACTAGCGACTAGTCTGTGTATATGTAATATTGATATTTTGCAGCTCATCGTACGTTTGATTGTTTAATAGACTTAATGCCTATAATTATTGCTCGGAGTACCAATAGATGTACAAACTAACTATTGTTTATAATTTAAAACACTATGCAGTTTTGCTATAGTTTTTGGTTTTTACTTCTTTTGGCAATTCTTATAAATGCCTCGACTTTTTTCTGTTACAGTGTCAATCGTTAATGTTAGTTTTTGGATGGTTAGACTATGGTAATAAAATACATAATACAAGAGTCGTATCCTTTGGATCTTTGTTTAAATAGAACACCCTAGTTGCGTATTTGCAGAGGAAATACCTCGAGGCAATAGCGTTACGTATATTTTCCTACAGACGTCCGCTTTGTTATTCTACTACTGATTTGTTTTCCGCAACGGGATGCTTCTCATAATAATATTGAATAATATATTTGCAGAGAGAGACACTTTTAGTGTATTTTTACCTTATGCAATGACTTCCAGCGTAAGTTATACGAACATATTATACCACGTTATTATAGTGACATACTATATTTTTATTGGAGTAAAAATGTTTACCCAATCATAAGGCAGGACGTTTACGTACATTTAGGTCTATATTCCTACTGTTTGATTGTGGACTTAAATCAATTCGTTTATCGGTTGTCATTCACATAACGATATCAGAACTTTATTCTATTGGCTAAAAATCTTTTTATGCGATCGTGCGACTAGGAATGCAACGTAAGTCCGTTACGGCAATATGACGTCACGTTTCTATACTATCCGGTTATGTAATAATTAAACATAACCAAAACTTCTATTAAATCATAATTAATTTAATTCGTTACTTATCATAGTAATGTGTTCATACTTTTCTATATTTTATTTACTTTTTGGCAAAGAGTTGCTAATAATATTTCCCATGCCATCTAAGTTCCGAATTAGCTGATAGATGGCACTACAGATAATTAAGGTTTGATTTAATTTGTTACTTACTTACATTGGAACCAGACGGCAGCACGGTCGCGCGCTCGTATAAATTATACATAATTCATTCTATTGTATGATTTCTATTATTATTCAATTTAATTATTGTTTATTATATATATTGATTGCTTTGTTTATAAACTATTTATTTGCAAGAGTAATAATATTTAAAAAGTTTTACTTCAATCGCGTGTGACGGTTACACGCACTCATTTTTTTACCCAGGCTTATACAACACTAAAAAATCAGTTAAGTACATGTTATGGGTTGTAATAGTATTGAAGATTGCCACAATTTAAATCGTTTTTCATTTATCATAGTATATTAAATAAATAAATAAATATAAATACAAGCTATAGCTATAATAATGATTGTAAAAGCCTCAGCGTATCCAGTCGGTATGCTTTTACAGAGAATTTTCACACCGTGCTAATCCTCTGTTTCTACAGAAGTCTGGTTGAAAATATCCCTTTGTGAGTGTAACTGCGAGCAACAAAGCAAAATTTAATTCATGCTGCCTTAAAACAACGCGCACATGTGTTTCAGTTCACATCTTACATGATCTGTTTTACTAAAAACTAGGTCGGTTTGATATGTTCTTTGTAAGATTTATTTAGGTCTCACCACTTTAATGTCTTTAATTAATGTATACATCATTCTCGTATAAGTAGGCTGCGATTAATTATTAAAACGCTATTCTAAAAAAACGAACGTAATTAACAGTTATAACGACCGTGAAATATTCAAATTCGACAGTACAATCGCCAGCGTTAAGTGTATGTAATATTTTTTGGGAAGAGTTAAAATGAGTGCAAAGTGTGATTGAAATTTTTTATGCTTTGTTATATACTTACCACTAGTTCATACCTGCCTACTTTGCTGGACATTAAATAAACTTTTGTATAAAAATGGCAGAGTCAATCCAATGGTCAAATGAAATCAAAATACTAAAATCAATTTAGACCTTAAGAAGGCGCTTATGAACGTCAAAGCTACCACCGGTACGCAAAACAACCCAGTTATCGAGAAGAACCGGCAAGATACTCGATCGGGGTTATCTTTGTAACATACATGTATTTAAAATGCATTAACGATACACTTCCACACATGGAATGACTAAGACATGGGCATAGTCTTATATCAGCACATTCATCTGATGTGACTGAGCCTCAAAGAAACTGTATTTTCATTACGAATCGACGTAGGACAATGACCGTTCGATTTAGCATTGATGTAGATGAAACTAAATCTTTTTTTTTTTACTTAGCTTGAAGCTTTGCTATTTAATGCCCTCGGAGTGAGCGGGAATCACCTTATGGCCAAGTAAAATTGTAATTAACGATATATAATAACATTCAAGTAACAAATTAGTTTGTACCGGCTACAACTCTTATCGCCCGGTTGTTATTCACTTAGTAATCGCTCGCACATAATAATTCGTAGTCCGTAGACCGAGTCAGCGAACAGCGAAACGAAATTTAATTCTACCTGTTGGGTTTACAACAAACATTGTATTGTGTATTATAAATAAATTACGTCAGTAATCTTAAATCTTAACTAACGAAAGTGAGATTGTTTGTTGTTGTTTTTCCCACCTGTACTAGTGAGTTATAAGCAAGGATATGGAGAATATTTCATGCAAAAGAAAATACCGTTTCCAAAGGATATATTAAATATTCAGTAACGCGAGCGAAGTCACCTGCAAAAGCTTGCAAAGAATGACGAAAATGATAATTTCGGTCTCAAATTTTGATTTTGATATATATTATCTGTCCACGAATAAGATATGAACGTTTTTGCCTCATCATCATCAGCCTGGGGTCGTAGGCCTCTTCCCGAAGGAAGGTGTGGATATATTTTAAACGCTAAGAAATCCACAGTTCTGTTTCCCCACATATAGTAGTACTACAAGCACATTTCTAAGGTTCAGGTTTTCTCACGATGTTTTCCTATATCGTCAACTGGTAGTGTTACTATTCGTTGGTACCTGCCGGGGCTTGAACTTTCGTATATCGGGTCGAAATTTCTGATTTCAACTTAAAAACCGACTGATTTTTTTGTAAAGGGATATGCCATTTGGTAATGAAAAGTAATTAGTTGCGTAGTAAAAGAGTGCGAAGCGGTGGGCACAGATAGATGATATAACTGAGGAAGAATATAGTTAAAAAGAAATGAAAAAGATTAAGAACGTCCGGTGCGCCGTCGGAAACGGAGAACAAAATAAAAACCATTTTAATTTACGACGGAACGTCTGTTCTACAACAGCTCTATATGTAATCGCTACTGCAACCTCCTAGAGGTTTATTTATACACTTTCTTTGGACATTATACCGTTTGTAAAATGTCGTTTTGTTCCCGAAAGATAATATATATTAGTGGTGTTTTCCAAAAGAATAACTCTTAAAAATTGTCATTATTCACAACTGTTGTATAAAGTAAGTTAAACATGGAAGTAAAGTGAAAGATCCGCGTCATCTTCACGCACAAGTATTTTAAGGGACAATGACGTTTAAGAATAACAAAAGTGGCTTTGATAAAAGACTTCTTCGTGCGCTAGTGTTTATAGGAATGTGATGTAGTTTATCAGAGGGACATGATATGTATGTACGCCCTGCGCTGCTAACATATTGAGGGTTAGTTTAGTTTAGTTTTCAAAAAGAAAATAT
>MU158831.1:804679-869204 GCA_015888305.1 Antheraea pernyi | reverse complement strand
ATGCCGCAGTGTATTCAAAAGATGCAAAAATAATACCCGAAAAAGCAATTTAACGGCCGGAGTATCTTACTTTCGCTAAATACCTGTTGAATAAGTTATATTTTAAGCTTTAAACTAACAAATAATATCAAATTTTGATTAAAATTACCGATTTTAAACCTGCGATACAAATGTTTGGCCTCGCCCCTCACAAACACACAAAAATAACGGGAAAACGTACTTTATTCGTTACGTGTTAAGGTTGAATTCACATTAAATGTTGTTTATGTTGTCTTTTCATTTGTGAGGGGAGTAATTTATTACTTTGCTCGTTTTATCGTAAGTATTAGATAATATTTTGAACATTTGTGACTTTATTACTAGGTGTTATGGTTGTAATTAGGTTGAACTTAAAACTGTTTTAAAACTTTTTTTCTCCTTTTCTTAGTAAACAAATAGCTACACATAAGTATATATTTACGCGGACGGCTTCTAGCTTCGATTTTGTACGTGAGCCTTTATCTAGTTATTGTTGATTGAAGACTAACAACCACACTTTTTAACCAGCTAGTTTTTACACATTAAAGAGGCAGAAACATTTGTCAGTGTCGTTAATTTATTTATATCAAGATAAATAATTCGAGTTTAATTCAATATCTTAAATTCGAAGTTACCACGTCGCCTTACATACGCTTGATGTCTTAATAAATATCGTGGAAGACTTTAATCAAATAATGAACAAAATAATCTTTAGACAATAGCCAAAGTGTATTAAAAAAAATATGGCATTCTGATTTTTCATTGAAGATGAAATTCTCTTATATTTGGTGCTTGTTTGAAGTTAAGACAATTGTGATATAGTTTTTAATAAAGAACAAAGTTTTTAATATGCAAAATAAAATTGAATTATTTATTCAATTTTAACTTTCATTTTGGCAACCAACCTTTCAGACCATTACCGCCATTGTCGAGTGATTATTTCAACGTCAATGTTAATTTCATATTAAAGTTCCAACAAGATGGTGGCTCTCTTGTTAGAACTTTCCAGGGATTTTTTGTGGCCTCTCAGAATTCATGTTCCGTGGTATTATTTTCCATTCACTTCACTTATGCACAATAACTGAAATATATTACGTAAAACACCACCAATTTTATCAAATAACACAAGATTATAAATAATAAATAAAATCCACTACATGACAGACCAAAATCCCGCCAAAAACTCTATTTATTCAATTACAAACGTGAAATAAAAGTCTTCATTAAAAAAAGTTATTCGGTATGTTATCAAATTAAAATTTTCTATAACACGTAATACCGTTGTCCAATTTTTAATTCAATAAAATCGTAATTCCATTGTCATATCATCCGAAAATAAATCCTATTTTAAGCTACAAAAAGGTTAAAATTGTTTTATTCGTTACGCGCGTATTAAAAAGTGGTAGTCCGTTCGCTTCAAAATTCCGAACAGCCCCGGTATTCTGTTTTTAATTTGGGTGCTTTTTTAAATTACCCGTGATTTGTTTTGTTTTTATGTACATGCCAGTAGTTTGGGTGTTGTGTATTTGTAAAAAAAATGTACCAATATCCGATTTCAAATTTGTTAAAATGCACGAGACTATTTTTTGAAGTGAAAACTACTGTAGAGGCGCGTTAAGCGGTATTTTTTACGCAGGAGAAAAAAAAATTACATATTAAATATAGACATCTATTTATTTATTATGGGTCATCAAAATGACAAAATATTTGTAGAAATACTAATAATAACTATGTTGTAATTCAATGTAGTTATATTTATAGACAACCATGCTTGAACAGTAAATTAGATTTTATTAGAACTAAATATTCATCAGTGTTAGGTACAGATTTAACGATTTAACATAAATAATATAAAGACGAACAAACTATAATAGAAATAGAAAGAAAATGCTAAAACCAAATTATATATTTTTTTCTCGAACTGACTACGCTATTGACCTAGCAAAGTCACAGCTTCACCGGACTACCGAAATTATACTCTAGAACACTATTCTATGAATTAACTGTCATGTCTCTACCGCTGTTTTGAATTTATTTCGTTTATTTGAGAAAATGTCATATGTTTTAGGTAATGTATTATAATTACCTAGATATTATATTTATTTTCCACCTTCATGGTAGAGAAACGTGACGTCACCACTTAACCTTCTATCGTTAGTACTTATTTCGGACACGAACAAATGGACATCCAGATCGACCTTAATTATATGTTAGCGATAGTCACGCTGATGGATCGCGATATGTATGACATACTCCACTATCCTAAAGTTTTAATTATTTTCTATTAGCATTGAACGAGTTAGGATGGATACACACGTGTTTTGTTAAAGCGCGTTACCAATAAAGAGAATGTCGTACACGGTTTGACCTTAATGCAGTTTTGACGCGCGCTATATCCTATGAATCTATACATATAAAAAGAATGTAAATCTAAGATGTCTGGACTTGTCAGATTTATGTGAAAAAAAAAATTGTTGCGGGTATCTAGGAATAAGTAATAAAATACGTTTTTAGAAATGTCTGTTTGTTTGTTTGAACACGCATCAAGAAAATTATAGAGCATATCGTCGAGTAACATTTAGTTTTTATTCCATTAAAATCCATCTAGTCTATCAAAAGTTATTGTAATTTGGATGACGGCTCGAGCTCAGTACGAGAGAAGAGAAGTAAATCGACTTAATTTTATTAATCACTGTTCTTGACATGATAACGTCTTATAAACCGATGAAAGCCGGCTGCACGCACGAAAAAGCATGACTCATTGTCACGTTCCGCCTGAGTCGAGCGTGCAATCAAGAGCGCGGAACGAGCAATAGAGAGGCGCGATCGGCTTGTGACGCAGCTATCTCTCTTCTACTCCATCAGTCGATGCGTCTTTTCTTATGAAGTTATCACTTAAAATTATCGTCCGTAAACCGATTTTACAGACAACCAACTTTTTACATGAGGTTCTACGCGGATGAAGTCACGGACACAGCTAGTTCTGATCTTATATAAATACTAGCTCGTAACCATTGACATCGTATTACAATAGAAGTTGTAAGATGTTTATATCGACTGCGTAATTATGTCGCGTGACCTACGCTCACCCCTCAACCAGCGCTCATTACCTATTCACGACGACGACAGTTTACTGGTCGTCTGAAGAGTTAATTGTCAGGAAAATATAGGAGGGAAGTGACTTTGTCGTTTTATACCATCGCCAAATTAGCATAAAACGGTGCGTAAAACTTTTTTCAATGTTAAATAAACATTTTATTTATTATCTATAATTGTTATAGCTAAAGTAAACAAAAATCGGACTTCGGTGAAAATCTTTTTCCATCGCCTGAAATATTTTCGTCCATCTATCGCATGTCGCATTACAGCCGACGCGCTGCCACAGAGTAGGGGTAAAGCGAAAGGCGCTCGCAGAGCAGCCAACGCCGATATGTGTATACATCTAATACGCAGATTAAAATTAAATCTTATAGTGGGATATCTTGTCTACTATTGATTTCCAATTACCATTCCCATTTTCCGATAATTAAGTTAAGATTAAAAACGCGATTTTAATACCATAAATCAAATAAATTTCGGAAAACTTTCAGTTAAATGCCTACGGAAAAAAGCTTTTCCTGTGTTGTGGTTACATAAAACCATACAATTGTATTTCATTCAGAGGTAAAGTCTCTTAAATATATAGACTACGTCGCTTTGAAGACAAATATAAGCACGACATATGTTAAAATATACCAAGCCCTTTATATGTTTGCTAAAGATAAATACATATATTCGGAAAAACACTGTTATTTCAAAATCGTAATGCAAATGCAATTACACATATATTCACTACGAAGGTTTCTTTACTATATTAATAAAGGATTAAATATTATTATTATCACAATCAACTTTTATTTAACCCTATAAAATTAGATTTTTAAATAGAACGTTTTACCAGCGCAACGATTTTAACCGAGTGACCTCAGATGTGTTCAGTAGCGTGAGAAGCATTAATAAATACTTAGAATATTCCCTATCTGGCTATTATTAACATCGTATAAAGATTTTCTAGTTCGTTGACTTTACAAAAGGGGTGGAACCTTCGGCGAAACCGTGAGTCTAACCCCAGCTACAGAAAATTACGATCTCATCATTATTTTAGCTAGTCCTTTTTACCAGTTTGTACTGTTAAATATTCACAGATAACATAACAACATATAAAGAGTTTTGTTAGGATCATAGACTGTCATGTATCGATGTTTTTATTCATTTTGTGTTATTCACCTTGTATTTAATATTATGTATGTATGTAGTATGTATTTGGCTTTTATGTAATTTTGCGCAAGTTTATTAGAAACAATAACACGCAATATGAATTCTGAGATGTCACAAAAGCTCCCTGGATATTTCTAACATTTAACTTTGTAACTTAATTACATATGCACCGCCTGATAATGTTTTTCTATCTGATAATGGTTTTTTATGTCATAGCAGACAAACGAACGGGTGGGTCACCTGATGTTAAGTGATCACCACCATCCATAGACACTAACAACACCAGGGGAGTCGTAAGTGCGTTACCAGCCTGTTATGGGGAAGGGGAGGGAAGGGGAAGAGGAGAGGGCAAGGAAGGGACATCCCCTTCGCAAGGAAGGGGCCTCCGGTGCTCTCACTGACCGAACGAAACGCAACAATGCAAGCACTGTTACTTCACGTCGGTTTTCTATGAGAAGGTGGTACTACCCCGGGCGAGCCGACCCGTTCATGTTGAAACCAATAATACATTAAGCGTGGCTCTACCACCTAAATAAAAATGGTAGTAACAATTAATTTTCAATAATTTTTAGTGATGGTTTCTTACGTGGAATAAATAAAAGTAACCAAAATAAAATTTTCATCATAAACTTATAACGATATGTCCGCAAAAACTTAGAAAACCTGGATTTAGTCAAATATCGACATCATTTAAATACAAGAAACAATAACAAATTGGTCATTTCACATTTCAGGCTGACTAAGCACAGTAACAGTTTTTTGGGAATAATGTTTTATAATAAAGTCCCAAAGCATATTATCAATTTGCCAGATAGTAAGTTTCAGCATCATGTCAAGCAGGTTTTAATGTCTATAGGCTATTAAAGGATGAATCAATGAGTAAACGATGGGGACATACGGAAATGACGCCAATGCCTGTACATCTACCAGAAATGAATATCACTATGTTTGTAAAAAATTGTATGATTAAAAGATAAACCAAATCAAGTTTGTTGCCGGTTTTTCTCGATAACTGAGTTTTCTTCTAAATCGGTTGTAGCTTTGACGTTTCTAAGCACCTTCTCGGGGCCTAAATTGAAGAAAGTATTTTTGATTTAATTTGATATACAGTTAAATGAATTTCTGTTATTTTAATCCATTAATATATGAAATTAACGTAACGCTGAACACGATAAATTATTCTTACCTATACATTAAAGATTTTTATAAATATTAAATAGATAATTAATCCTTGAAATGGTGTTTAAAGGAATTAGGTTTCTAATTATATAGTCAGTAAAGCTAGAACATTTTAGGTTATAGTATAAAGGTCACACTATATTACGGGTAGGTAAGTATGCTACGGCGTAGGCGGCTACGAGGTTAAATTGCTACGGCGTAGGACGTCTGGTAGCGGCCCACTCGTAAAACTTACAAAGTAAACAGTTTTCATATTTTATTTTCCTTTATAAATTAGTTTAACCGTTTCTTTTAGTTTGTATATTATGTAACTTATTTTTATAGTTACACACGAATAAAATATGCTTAAAATATATTGAAACTAAAAGAAGATGAAAATGTAAATTCTATTTAAGACTATTACAGACGAGAAAGTTTGTTACTCTGTCACGCAAAAACTATTGAACGGATTATGGTGGCAGTTTACAGTAATAGGTATAGGTTATAGGTATATTAAAATAATATATAAACTATATTTTACACAAAGATAATCACTGGTGTCATCAGTTATAAAAAATACAGACGCAGACGAAGTTGCAGATAGCAGCAGATAGGGAACCAAATGAGGAAATTTATTTTTGGCAACCAATCTTCTAGTAGATTATTGCTGCTATTGTCAAGTAGCTAAAAATATTACAAGTTTCTTGTAATCATTGAATTATAAAACATTGACATAATAATAAAAATAGTAATAAACATTTAAAAAAGCTGGTGGCGTATTGTTAGAACTTTATTTTTGGCAACCAATCTCTTACATTTAAAAAAGCTGGTGGCGTATTGTTAGAACTTTCCAGGGAGTTTTTGTGACAAATCAGAATCCATGTTCCGTGGTATTATTTTCCATTCACTTGACTAGTGCACAATAACCAAACTTTATTCCGTAAAAAAACCACCAATATTACAAAATATACAGTCAAATAATACATAATTATGAATAAACTACATGCCATTTCAAGATCCCGCCAAAAATTCAACAGCTCACTTAGTTAACATTAATAAATATTCGTCAAGTATCCTATCTTAAAGCAGTCGCATATACAAAGGTTATATTATTGAAACTCTTGTATACGACACAAACGTGTTTAAAAGCTATCTAAAAAAACTGACTTAAGTACAGTTGTTTAAACAAATCTATCAGCTACATAATTGTATATTTATGACAGACCAAGATCCCACCAAAAACTCCAGCTCAGTTAAGATTAGTAAATATTCATCAAGTATCCTATCTAAAAATAGTCGCATATAAAAAGGTTACATTATTGAATATCTTGTATACGATACAAACGTGTTTAAAAGATATCTTAAAAACTGACTCAAGTACAGTTGTTTAAACAAATCTATCAGCTACATAATTGTATATTTAAAAATAAAGGAATCTTTGTAGGTGGTAGAGTCTATAAACTATTACTGGTTTCAGCATGAATGGGTCGAGGAAGCTAAACGAAAAACAAGTTAAAACCTGGCAATCTTAAAGTCAATGATATATAATCAGTCAATGTTGACCCAAATATTCCGTTAGGCAGGTCATTTGCGTATAGTCATTCTTTATTCACGACCTTGCCCACATCATTAGGATAGCCAGATAGATAATAATGCGTACGCTGACGCAATGATTCTGATGTATGCTAATGTGCCAAGTTATAGCTCATGACCGCTGAAGTATTTATGTGCCAGTTTCCAACATTATATCGACTATATAATTGGGAATTCTGTTAGTGTGCCCATTTTATTAACGATAAAATCAATTGACAGAATTGACAATTAAAACAATTTATGACATTCTAGATTTGCCAAATGTAATCAGAAATAAACCGTTTATATTTTTTTTTCATTGTAGCACGGGAAAATACCTGCACTGTGCCTGATGGTAAGCACAGTACAATCCAAAATCAATGGCGACCACCGAGTGACACAGCGTCCGTCGCCGGTCGCCGCTGTCATGCCGGCCTGCGAAAGGCTGGATATGCTCAGGCTGATCCCGAAACGCGACCCACAGAAACGAATCACTATGACGAGCTTTTTAAAGTCTAAAGTAATATGGTATCAATCTTTTTCTATCTATTTTTCCTGCAGACTCTTGGTCCTTACCTTTTTTCTGAAATTATTTTAACCCTAGACCAGCTTAAATATAAAATTAAAGTGAGCAAGATAAGATATTATGATATTATATCTAATAATTATTGTTTTTTTTTATATCTCTAATTAGTACTCGAATTTATTGAGATAATATACGACTATATTACGGCGATTTCATTGTTATCTTTTATAGACATTCTTAGGTTGTAATCTACAATATTTCGCGCCGTAGCGCTCACGGCCCGATGGATGAATCTATCAACGAAAGTATCAAATATTATAAATGTGAATATATGTTTGTTTGTTTGTTGTTCATTACGCTTACGCGCCTAAATGACTGAACCGAAAATAGTGAAAGTTTGCATACACAGTGTAGGCGTGAGGAGCAAATCCTGGCCTTATATATGTTCTTAGGGTGCGCGTTTGTAGGAATAAAGTTGTTTGTTAGGTCACAATTATTTATTTAATCGGTTACAATAGTATTAATCCCAAGGAGGGTTGATGTCAGGCAGGCGGCCGATCGTAAAAATAAGCCAAATCATGTACCACAACATGAGAAACATGTTGTACCGACCCTACTTATGTGGGATAAGGGTAAGAAGAAGAAGAAGAGGTTACAATAGTATTATTGTGCAACCTAACTGAGTGCTTGAACGCGACTGACAATCCAAGTATTCGAGATAAATATAAATTTAATTTAAATGTTGGTAAGTTGGTAAAATGGAGTGTAAGGGGTGTCGGATAACATCATAAGACTTGAGACACCCAAGCCGACCTCACTTGCACGTGGTGCACCCTGTTGAACAACGACCATGACCGCTGAAGTATTTATGTGCCAGTTTCCAACATTATATCGACTATATAATTGGGAATTCTGTTAGTGTGCCCATTTTATTAACGATAAAATCAATTGACAGAATTGACAATTAAAACAATTTATGACATTCTAGATTTGCCAAATCTAATCAGAAATAAACCGTTTATATTTTTTTTTTCATTGTAGCACGGGAAAATGACTGCACTGTGCCTGATGGTAAGCACAGTACAATCCAAAAACAATGGCGACCACCGAGTGACACAGCGTCCGTCGCCGGTCGCCGCTGTCATGCCGGCCTGCGAAAGGCTGGATATGCACAGGCTGATCCCGAAACGCGACCCGCAGAAACGAATCACTATGACGGGCTTTTTAAAGTCTAAAGTAATATGGTATCAATCTTTTTCTATCTATTTTTCCTGCAGACTCTTGGTCCTCACCTTTTTTCTGAAATTATTTTAACTCTAGGCCAGCTTAAATACAAAATTAATGTGAGCAAGATAAGATATTATTATTATGTCTAATTTTTTTTTTTAATTTCTCTAATTAGTAATACGAATTTATTCAGATAATAGACTATATTACGGCGGTTTCATTGTTATCTTTTATAGATATTCTTAGGTTGTAATCCACAATGTTTCGCGCCGTAGCACTCACGGCCCGATGGATGAATAGCTTATCAACGAAAGTATCAAATATTATAAATGTGAATATATGTTTGTTTGTTTTATTACGCTTTCGAGCCTAAATTACTGGACCCAAAATAGTGAAAGTTTGTATACACAGTGTAGGCGTGAGGAGCAAATCCTGGCCTTATATATGTTCTTAGGGTGCCCATTTGTAGGAATAAAGTTGTTTGTTAGGTCACAATTATTTATTTAATCTGTTACAATAGCGTTATTGTGCAACCTAACTGAGTGCTTGAACGCAACTGACAATCCAAGTATTCGAGATAAATATAAATTTAATTTAAATGTTGGTAAGTTGGTAAAATGGGGTGTAAGGGGTGTCGGATAACATATTAAGACTTGAGACACCCAAGTATTTATTCAGATAATAGACTATATTACGGCGGTTTCATTGTTATCTTTTATAGATATTCTTAGGTTGTAATCCACAATGTTTCGCGCCGTAGCACTCACGGCCCGATGGATGAATAGCTTATCAACGAAAGTATCAAATATTATAAATGTGAATATATGTTTGTTTGTTTTATTACGCTTTCGAGCCTAAATTACTGGACCCAAAATAGTGAAAGTTTGTATACACAGTGTAGGCGTGAGGAGCAAATCCTGGCCTTATATATGTTCTTAGGGTGCCCATTTGTAGGAATAAAGTTGTTTGTTAGGTCACAATTATTTATTTAATCTGTTACAATAGCGTTATTGTGCAACCTAACTGAGTGCTTGAACGCAACTGACAATCCAAGTATTCGAGATAAATATAAATTTAATTTAAATGTTGGTAAGTTGGTAAAATGGGGTGTAAGGGGTGTCGGATAACATATTAAGACTTGAGACACCCAAGTCTTTTCGCAGGCCGGCAACACAGCGGCGACCGGCGATGGTCAGTGTGTCACTCGATGGTCACATTTGTTTTTGGACTGTACTGTGTTTACCATCAGGTACAGTGCAGTAATTTTGCCGTGCTACTATGCGCACATATTAAGTAGGACGACATGCAATATATGTAACCTAACCGTACATATGTTTTAGGGATATAGTAAAGGTCATTGGATATCTTCTACCCAGAAGGAAGTACTACTCTCAAGGGTTATATAAAATCTACATTAACGCAAGCGAAACCGTGATTAATAACTAGTCATTTATAACGCAAACGCAAGCGAAGTCACGGACGATCGATAGTATTATATATGCAGTTACATAAAGCTGTGTTCACCAAAACTGTAATGAAATTCTTATATCAGCGATGTGATTTATATATTTTAAGTGTGTTATCGTATTAAAAACATGATACAATCTCTCGCACATCTGATAACTTATCAGTGTACATACAATTAATGACACTGTTGTCATCGTACGTATAAATCGAAGCGTGATAAGGTCACAAAAAGCGGGATTAGCCCATCGATGCTATCTGCACTCTAAGCTTTCGTTTAAGTACTGAGCTATAGGAAACTATTCGAGTTGTTTATTTATAATACACTAGTGATCGCCCGCGATTTTGTGCACGTTAAATTTTGTTTTTTTTTTTTAACTGAAAATTTCTTTAGATTTGTTGAGCTTTTTGGCAAAATCTAAATTTATGATTTCGCGTCATGACATTCTACGTAAGTGTGACCAGCCGTATTACGCTTGCGCGGCTTAAGTCAGACTAGCGACGCGTAGTATATGGGCCCGTGTACATATAATATTGATATTTTGCAGTTCACAATACGTTTGATTGTTTAATAAACTTTACAATAGTGTATATAATTATTGCTCCGAGTGCCAATAGATATGAAAACCACACTAATGTTCAAATTTCAATAAACAAATTCTGAAATGTAAATATTGTCATTCACACTATAATTAAAGTAAAAATTCAGAAGAGAACAAATTTATTCCATTGTTTTGAGTTTTCACTTCTGCCGGCAGTTTTTGTGCTGCCTCGACTTTTTTTTAGTTTATAAATCGCCATATAAACCGGCAAGAAACTCTATCGAGTTTACCTTTTAATGTATGTATTTTTATCATACATTAAATTTACAATCGTTTTTAGTGGATGCATAGAGAGGGGTGTTATTTCCAAACAACACCATATATATCCATCCATTTGAAAACAAAACCAGCTTGACATGGTGCTTGAACTAACAGTACGGCGAATCGGTAATATGCTTCGGGGCTTTGTAAAACCTAATAGCTTCAAGCACGTTAGAAAAAAGTCTTGCCATCTGTATATATACTCTATAAAAATAAAAAATAATATTTTATTTGTAATGCAAAAACTCTAAAAATACTTAACCGATTTTAAAAAAACATTACACCTAAGGAAAATTACATTACCAGTGAATAACATGGGCTGTATTTTATTTTCAAAATCTACATTATAAAGGGAGCAAAGCCGCGAGCAAAATCTAGTTGTTAATAAAAATACAAATGCAAAGTCACGGGCTGATGCTGGTACAAATACGATTTCCTTCAATAAATGTTTTTGGATTAATAAATATCGGGCAAGCGTAATAGATTTATGGTAGCGGCGTGGGCCACGAGATCGGATGTTGCAAGTTACGTTACCGACTCGGAGAGGAGTAATAATTTTTGTATCCATTTTGCAATTTTGCAAAAGTCATTCTACGACGAATTGTTTTTAACATTTCCCATATAATACGATATATTATTAATACTAGAAGTCAATTGCGACTTGGTCTACATTTACATCTTTATAATTAGGGACATTATTATATTTTGCTCAGTTTAGACAATCTTAATATATAAAAATCCAATGCATGTTTGTCTACTATGAACTCCGATACTACTCAACCGATCGTAGTCCGGTGAAGCTGTTAAGGTCTTATTAGAACAACAGCGTTGTCAGTTCGAAAAAAAAATCAACAGACCTTCATGAAAAGTTGGAATTTATGTATAACTTGGCCCAACTTGAGAGACAGATAACTCAATATTTTTTTATTACAAATTAAATTATTGTCAATGTTGATTATTGTTATTAATTAAAGTTTCATCAGTATCGAACAGATGGCGCTTTAAATGAGTTTATTGAAAGAAAACTGTAGGACCGACTGTTATAGATATCTCACAGATGGCGCCAAACTCTAAACTCTATCATAATTTTAATTCAAAAATCAACAACTGAGCCACAGCAACGCGTGGCAGGGTCAGTTAGTATGTTTATAAATTCTAACCCACTAGCTTCTGTTCGCTGTTGAAAAGCACCTTACGTCCTTTTCTGTAGTTCTGACGTACATACACCTTGTGTGCAAATTCCATTATCATCGGTTGAATTGATAAAGCCTAAAATCCTAACAAACAAACTCATAAACGCATTTATTACATTAACAAGAATAGGATTCGTACGCACTGAAACTAAACAAACGCTATAAGTTTTCTATGTATAAACGGCGGTCTCTTTCAGCTATAGAATAAATAATTCACCGTCTAGACTGTTGACCAAATAAGCGACTATATACAAAAGGTCACAAGCCAGGTGTTGTATGTCAAGGCAGTTTTTAAATAGCGCTAGTCGTTTACTAAGTAACTTTTATTGGATGCAAGTAGCGCAAGACCGCTTCTCGCAAGCTCCGAATGCGGCCGATGTCTAGTAATGAAGAAAGAAAACATGTTTGATTAATGGTTTGTTAGGTAAGTTTTTAAATAGCGCTAGTCGTTTACTAAGTAACTTTTATTGGATGCAAGTAGCGCAAGACCGCTTCTCGCAAGCTCCGAATGCGGCCGATGTCTAGTAATGAAGAAAGAAAACATGTTTGATTAATGGTTTGGTAATAACCTTATTACCTTACGGTGTTATTACAAAATAGTTAAATACGTATTGAACCCTGGCTTTAAAAGGGTCTCGTAATAAATGCACCGCGGTCGCTGAATGTTCGCCATCTTGCTCTTTTGTCTCGCTTTGGTTACGTTAGGTTAGAGTGATGGGAATGGGCAGGATACGGAGGAGGTGGTGACGCCTATTAATGAGGAAGAGTTGAATGCAGCAGTGAGACGAATGAGAGTAAGAAGCGTAGCCCCAGGTCCCGACGGTGTTCCAGGTCGTGCCTGGGCTTTGGCCATGCCAGCACTAGGCGGGAGATTGAGGCGACTACTTAATGCTTGTCTGGAGACCAGACATTTTCCGCCTCAGTGGAAAGTTGGTCGCCTTGTATTGCTCCAAAAGCAGGGACGTCTTACAGACTCTCCGTCAGGATATCGCCCGATTGTTTTACTGGATGAAGTTGGGAAACTTCTTGAGCGTATCGTTGTACGACGATTGGTTCGACAATTGACCAGAGTGGGGCCGAATCTTTCGGAAGCGCAATATGGTTTTCGGGTTGGTCGGTCGACATCTGATGCCATACTGCGTGTTAAGGCGCTCTATGATGAGGCGGTCTCTCAGGGTGCTTTAATGTTAGCAGTGTCATTGGACATTGCCAATGCATTTAACAGTATAACCTGGGAGTGTATTAAGGAGGCGCTAAAGTACCACCGAGTGCCGCAGTATCTTTCTGGCCTAATTGGGTCATATTTAGAGGGTAGAAGCGTAGCATGTGACGGACAAGATGCTCGCCTCCACCGGAGGGCCATATCGTGCGGTGTTCCACAGGGGTCGGTCCTCGGCCCGCTCCTGTGGAACATCGGATATGATTGGGTGCTCCGAGGAGATCTCCTGCCCGGAGCCGACATAGTATGTTACGCCGATGACACACTGGTGACTGCTCGAGGCGGTACCCTTGAGGACGCCATCCGACTAATCACAGTTAGTGTGTCACAGGTGGTGGGAAGAATGCGAATGCTTGGTTTGGAGGTGGCTCTCCACAAAACCGAAGCGATTTGCTTCTACGGCCCCCATAAAGCATTGCCTTTTGGTATATATATAGAGATTGATGGGGTTCGTGTAGACGTAGGTACCAGCATGAAGTACCTCGGCCTTATGTTGGATAGTCGGTGGACTTTTTCCAACCACTTTCAACAAATGGCTCCAAAAGTAATGCGAAATGCCTCGCTACTGGCAAGCCTTTTGCCAAATCTTAGGGGACCTGGTGCTAGTTGCCGATCCCTGTATATGGGGGTAGTGCGCTCCATGGCGCTTTATGGGGCTCCGGTTTGGTGGGACGCATTGACGCCAAAAAATGTGGCGGTGCTGCGCAAATTGCACAAGGTTATGGCTCTTAGAGCCATACGAGGGTACTGCACTGTTTCATACAACGCGGCCTGTGTTTTGGCAGGTACACCCCCGTGGGAGTTAGTAGCGCGCTTGCATGCCACAATGTTTTGCTGGCAATCGGAAAGAACTGCCAGGGGAGAGGTAACTACGCTCAGGGAAAAAGAGCGATTCAGACTACACCTTGAAGAATGTGTGCTTCAGATCTGGATGGAAAATCTAGCCTCACCGACAGCCGGATTCAGAACGGTTGAAGCACTTCGCCCTGTGCTTAGAGAGTGGATGGAACGGCAGCATGGACCACTTACTTTTCGATTGGTCCAGATATTGACGAATCATGGCTGTTTTGGGCGATATTTGCACAATATAGCAAGAAAAGAAATGACAACTAGATGTCACCACTGCGAGGAGTGTGATATGGACACAGCCCAGCACACGATTGAGGAATGCCCAGCATGGTCCATAGAGCGTGCAGAGCTCGTGGCAGTGATCGGCTCTGACCTTACCCTACCAGCTGTGGTCCAATCCATGGTTCGGGAGGAGACGGCCTGGACCGCAGTCCTTTCTTTTTGTGAGGCCGTTATGTCACAAAAGGAAGAGGCGGAAAGGCAACGAGAGCGGGATGGTAGGGCAACAACGACACGTCGACGCGGACTCGGACGCGGAAGAAGGAGAGGCGATGGGCAATTCCACCAAAGGCCACCCTGAAGGACGTGCCAGGTAAAGTAAGGGAGGGAGGTTGTAGGGTTAGGTAGGTAAGGTTAGGGCTAGGAGTAGGTCTGTAGGGATAGGTTTAGATTAGGGTTAGGTAGGATAGGGGGCGGGATTTAGGGGGGGTAGTGTAGGCTAGTTTAGGCTGGAAGGTCCTTCAGGAAGGCTGAGGTGGATGAGGAGTAAACCTCGACAAAAAATCAACCGCGGGACGACGGCGGAGCGGCTTTGTCTCTCCGCTGCCGACCGAACCCAGGGAGAAAGGGGCGGGGGCCCTGGACTCTCATTGCACGGGTTCGGCGGGCTGGGAGGCAGTCTCACAACTGGGCAGCCTCAGTCGGGTGTGGCGTGGGAAACGCCTGCCGCCGGGGGTGTTGCGGAGCTTGCTAACGCAACCCCGGGACACTCCCATAGTGCGGCGTAGGTTGTCGTGGAGTTTTTAGCCGGTTAAAGTCGCCGTATGGCACCACCCCTGCGTGGCAGCACAATGGCTGGTGGTATAACTAATAGACTTTTCGAAAGCACCGTACCAGGGACAAAAAAAAAACAAAAATAAACACGTCAGCTGTCAAAATCTGTTGTGTCATGTAGGTTTTGTGTATTTTTATTCGAAAGCTATCACTGTGTCTCGTCCGTATTAGATAAATTCAGTGCAAGATATAGTATAAAAATTGTAACAGGATAAACAATTTCCAACAACACAATGCATTGGTACGGAGGGAGTATTGCTGAGGCGGTGACGTTATCCAAACAAAAAAACGCTATATTTGTCGTATTTGTTGAAGGTAAGCGTTTAATTTTACATTTATATTGCTTATTTATTCCTCTGACCCTAAAATATTATTATAATGTACAATATTTACTTCTTTTACTAATATATTTCTATGATATTTCGTCATTTCTAACCTAAGATTTGACTCGATATATGTTTTATGATTTACTGTTATGTAAAAGCCGGAAAATGCAATACTTCAAATAGAAGTATAGCTATAACGTTTTTACGAATAAACACAACAGCAAACAAATGTTCTTAAGATCATTTCTTCTAACTAATCACAACAAAAAAATAAATACAGAACAAGAAATGGGTTGGCATTTGAAATTCACAAAGGTGATTTTTCGGTGAGGTAGTCTGGTGAAACTGTGAAGACCTTGCTAGGTCAATATCATTGTTAGTTCGAGAAAAAAAAAGAAAAAGGATTTTTCTTCAAATGTTCATTCTTAAAGTTTATCATATGATAATTTTGTTGTTTTATACATATTTATATAATATAAAATTTAAATAACATATATAATTAAAAATATAGCTTCTTCCATATGCTGCCAGTTATGATTAACTGCAACAGAAAATGGATTGCAAATTATTTAAAAAAATAATTGTAAAATGATTGTATTTGTTATATAAATAATCCCTTAGAATTTCCCATCAGGTGAAAATGATCTTTCGCGAGAGATGTCACAGACAATTGACGACAACGCAGTTGTCTCACGACTTGGGAATCAGGACAATTTCCTAGCAGTCAAACTGAAGAGTGGATCAACGAATTTACCCGGTTGCCTCTCTATAGGTAGGAGCCCGGCGGGCACCTTCCAAGGGGAGAAGCATAGATCGATCCCTTGCCGCCCCGACAATACTGTCGGTACACCGTGGGGTTTTGGTCCGTGCGAGTCGGACATAACCCACCCTCTCCCCTGGGAAGGTGGCGTATCCATAAGGGATTTCCCAACGTAAAAAGAAAAAAAATGAGGAAAACCATAACGCGACCTTGCCTCGAGCGAGCGCGGTACATTTATTACGAAACCGTTTTAAACCATGTATTAAATACGTATTTAACTTTTTTGTAATAACACGGTAAGTTTTTTATAGGTTTTAGCGTTTGACCACAATCTTATTAATTAAATGACGATCTGGTCTAAGAAGGTGAACACGATAAACCTAGAGGGAGCTGGCTCTCAACTGCAGCTGCCGGAACACAGCAACAGGTGCTTGGCCACAAATTTTCAACTTAAGGGTGGTTGGTAGCTAGCCAGACGGATTAGAAAAAACCCCTACCTACTACCATGCTATGGTCCCATTATGATGTTTTCCTTCACTGCGCGCTCCGACTTAGTTACTAGGATTCGAACCTACGACCATCGACGCGGTGCCCGAAAGCGGTATCAATTAAGCCATCATCGCTTCAAACACAAAGTAATTAAAAAATAACGGACGACCGCAGAGAAATAAACTATTCCTTCACCAGCTGTTATGCCGACTAAAACACTTTTTGGTAGCTGCGGATATACTGTTATAACAACTAACGCGAAAAAAAAGAAAAGAGAACTCAGTTATTCCATTGTTTTCTCTTCTGTCGGCACTCCTTATGACTGGTTCGACTTTTTTTTCGCGTTAGTTGTTATAACAGTATATCCGCAGCTACCAAAAAGTGTTTTAGTCGGCATAACAGCTGGTGAAGGAATAGTTTATTTCTCTGCGGTCGTCCGTTATTTTTTAATTACTTTGTGTTTGAAGCGATGATGGCTTAATTGATACCGCTTTCGGGCACCGCGTCGATGGTCGTAGGTTCGAATCCTAGTAACTAAGTCGGAGCGCGCAGTGAAGGAAAACATCATAATGGGACCATAGCATGGTAGTAGGTAGGGGTTTTTTCTAATCCGTCTGGCTAGCTACCAACCACCCTTAAGTTGAAAATTTGTGGCCAAGCACCTGTTGCTGTGTTCCGGCAGCTGCAGTTGAGAGCCAGCTCCCTCTAGGTTTATCGTGTTCACCTTCTTAGACCAGATCGTCATTTAATTAATAAGATTGTGGTCAAACGCTAAAACCTATAAAAAACTTACCGTGTTATTACAAAAAAGTTAAATACGTATTTAATACATGGTTTAAAACGGTTTCGTAATAAATGTACCGCGCTCGCTCGAGGCAAGGTCGCGTTATGGTTTTCCTCATTTTTTTTCTTTTTACGTTGGGAAATCCCTTATGGATACGCCACCTTCCCAGGGGAGAGGGTGGGTTATGTCCGACTCGCACGGACCAAAACCCCACGGTGTACCGACAGTATTGTCGGGGCGGCAAGGGATCGATCTATGCTTCTCCCCTTGGAAGGTGCCCGCCGGGCTCCTACCTATAGAGAGGCATATTTGATTATTTTGATTTGGTTACAAACATCCCGACAACCCGTTTGGTTACTGTATATAAAAACACGATAAGCCAAGATGCGCTACTACTACAACCACACTTGTAAATGGATGGAAAAAATCACTTATATGACAATTGCTAAATTGGTAAATAAATCTCAAACACGACCGTCGACTGATGATTACCGATCGAAAATCGCCTACGATATCCTAAGCTGATGTCAGTAGGTAAAAAGAGAGATATAAACATGTGGTACATTAGTTTATAGCCGAAATATGTTGTTAAAGCGTTCTCATTCATGAAATTTTACCGACCCGCATATAACAAGATGACGCGTACAATAAATTTATGAACGAGTATTATGAGACAGCGTCATCGGGTTAACAAACATAAACATATTAGCATAAGAATGTGATACTAATTTCCACGTAATAAATTCGCTGTTCGAAGCGGTTTTATCAACATAACCCTATTAATTGTTCGTTGTAAATTTAATTCCCGGATTGTCCAAAACCATAAAGTTTTAATCAACATACAGACGAATATAGACCTCATGAGGCACAGGTTAAAATACTCTTGGCAGCATAAACTTTTAAAAATACCTGATTTATTACAAAACTTTGAAAAATAACAGATTGTGTATTGTAAAATTATAATATTCATGTAAAACGAATTTTTTACGAAAGTATGAAATATGCGATGCCGTGAAATCAATAAAAAGAAATTAAAATCATCATTCACCATTTTGAGATCTGGGTTTCAAAACATCAGCCGAGGGCTTATATAGTATACTTTTTCTCGCAACGCATTTACCAGTGTCTTGTTAAAAAGGTACAGAGGTACTCATTTATAAAGATGGAAACTTTAAAAAGCACTAGCAATTCATTCAAAGTTAAGGGAGTTTTTGGCGGGATCTTGGAACGTCACGTAGTGGATTTTATATTTTATTCATAAATTTGTATTATTTGGTTCTGTATTTTGTAATGTTGGCGGTGTTTTAAGTAATATAGTTTGGTTATTGTGCAGAAGTGGATGGAAAATGATACCACGGAGCCTGGATTGTGACTTGCCACAAACACTCCCTGGAAAGTTCCAACAAGAGGGCCACCCACCATCGTGTTAGAACATTGAAATGATCGCATGAAACTTGTAATATTATTATCTAGTCGACAATGGCAGTAATAAGTTTTAATACTGATAATTTGTTACCAAAAATAAAACTAAAAAAAGGTTAATTAAACAATTCAAAGAAAGAAGCTACATTCACATATTGTTAGTTTCAATATATAGAGTTAGTAAACAATATGTTTGTATGAAATATAAAATAAGATAGTAATATTAATGAGTCATGGATTTTTAGTAATTTTAGTAATTTTACTAAATGACAATAAAACCAAGCATAGTAATACAGGGTTTAGAACCTACACGCAAATTATCCGACAATCATGTTATTTTAGTACTTTTTAAATAGATATGACGATAGTGATCGATAAATCAGCTTCTCACTGAAACCATACAGTCATTTCATAAGCTAGTATATAAAATGGATCATAATAGCGAAAGCCGTTGTCATTAACTCGGTTTAAATTTGTTAGCATTCGATTCTTGTTTTGTGCAAAATCGATGAAATATTAAAAGAGTGGAATAAAATTAGAAAAAAAAATGTTGCAACATCGCTTGTCAAGTGTTTGTAAATGGACAACTCCTTCACCCAGCAATTTCTTCAAAAACTTGCAATGGCGTCGAAGAAAATACCGCCTAACATCTAAGTTATACAGTGTAATAAATTTAAAGCGAAATCTAAATATTACACTTGATATATATGAAATAGTCATAAATATAGAATATCTGTGACAAAAAATCATTAAATCTAGAAACTTTACACAAAATAATGAAATTTAGTTAACGGCCCACAAAAACTTCGATTGGAAATCATTGAACATCTGAAAATAGATTTGTGAGCGATTGTAATCCGCTCTACAACAAGCAGTACGAGCGTATGTGTTGTGTTTTCTTTAAATTTTTATTGTTTCACATTAACCATACCCTCAACTACGTATTGTCAATAAAAAAATTCAGGCAAATAATTTACGTTTTAAAATTTTTATATCACGTCAGGAAATTATCTTGACGGTACGTACATTTAATTAAAAAATTGGTATACATAATATTTAACGTTAAAATTTTGAAGCGCACTACTGCACCGAAAACAACGGAACGCGTGAACTCAAACAATTGCTAAAATTACACATTCGAATGTAAAATAATAGATTGGAATGAAATAAAATTTCATTTACCTGAAGTTGTCCTTTTACTGGGGCCGACTGGTTGCCGGCAACTGCATTTCGAGCACAAGAACACAGGGCACAATCCGAGAACGGACGCGGAATACAAGAGACAAGCGACACCGGGCGTCGTACGGCCGGGACTGTCTCACCGCGCCCCGGTCGATATTCCCCACTCCCGCACAACAGGTTAGAATGCGTGCGCCGAAATATAAACATTTCGTTCTCCCATGCACATCTAATGGACTTCGCATACTGCACAACCATAGAGTACGTTCCATATACTGTGAACCGATGCACCAGAACTTGATTGCATTCACAGATAGAAAGAATCCAATGACAACAGATAACAACTTCGTTGAAGCTTATGTTGTAATATTTTTAAACTCTCTTGATCTCTCAAAATGGCGGATCATGTTTTTAATTTTTTGTGAAATTTTGATTTCACAATACATAATTTGTTATTTTGAAAGTTTTGTGATAAATCAGTTTTTTTTAAGCTTATGCTACCGACATCTACATTAGTTTGTATGGAGCTTAAACTTGACAGTCCAGGGGTTAATAAAACGTTGGTTCTAATTTTAAACTGTTATAAATCAATATTGGAATGTATTTAAGAGACTATATTACAACTACACTCAAAGAATACGTATATATTTTAGCCGACCATCGTGAAATACATCATTTTATGCTATTCATTTTGCAGTAGCTCACCAATAAACATGGAAATTGTTATGTGGACTTATTTGATTACGGGCAATATTTACAAGAAACTTCAATAACAATAAGTAATGAGAAACGTATGCAAAATCATTGTTACAGCTAATATATTATATATAATGCTTTAAAATGATCTGTTTTACTGTTATTATGTAAGTCATTCAAGACGATTTTTTCAGACATGGCTGACTTCGATTTAGTGGCTTATATTTTATGAAATGGTAGTACATTTCGTCGTAGTGTCTATAGATTGGGACGTCGATTTGTAGTGGTTTCTGTTCCCTGCTTGTACTATACTTACCGTTGGTTAAAATATCTTCAGTTGTTTGTCACATTCATTACTTTTTTTATAAAATAAAAACCTTCAGGAATGAGTAATAATTATCAGTGATTGTACGTCTAACTAAAAATAATCAGGGTAATAATCAAATCATTTTCTTTTATTATTTCATCGAAATTTATCTCATGAGCCGATGATATTACGTAAATCAAATTTAAGTTGTTTTTGACCTATGCAATAACTTACTTCACTTGCAACAGCTTAAAATTACTTTGCATATGTTTCTTTATAATGTGTTCATTTTTAAAACAAAGGGGAGTACCGTGGGAACGCGCACACTTGTAAATTGTTACGTTATGAGAGCGATGTATTTAATAAATCAACGGTAGGCATTGGACTTTCCGGTGTATAATTTCTCGTCCCAGTAACCTTACAAATACTGTTCCAGAGAGTAGAAAAAATAATTTACCCGGTCGTCCAGCATAACATTTTGGCCTAGGTACTGACATAATTAACCCTGAAGTGACAAACAATATCTACAATACGAGTATTAAATTCCTTGTTGTTTAATTCAATTTATTTCCTTGTAATAATCTACAAGTTTCAATACGCGGAACTTTCTAGTTCATAGACGTTGCTAAATGTACTATTGCGTCAGTTGATTAAGGATTCCGACGACGCGACGCCATAAGGACGACGCGGCGCACAGTGAAACACCAACATTTCAATCTGGTTCTCATACGGTTCACTAACTCGAGCAATTATCACGTAAATTTAATAGAAAGTTTAAGTATTTGTTTGTTGTCTTGTAACGATTAAATATACTTTTACTGACCTTTAAAGAATTTTCCCGAACAATCTCTAGGCTACATATTATTCAGTTTCCTCTTAGAGGTTTAATATTAATGACCAAATTCAACAGAGGTAACTATGACATAGCCAATGAAACACCAGTCAGTATATATAAAAATGTATGTTATTTTGTTTATCCCATCCTATACTATTATTACGATAAAGCTTTGTTGAGTCGTGGTATGCACGCCCGCGAATGCTTCACAATAAATATAACCACTTTTCAAGAGATCCTTTAATTTCTAAGTAAACACAAAGTAAAATTTATATAATACTAGTTGTGCCCGCGACTCCGTCCGCGTGGAACCTAGTGTAAAGACGCTGTTTCTTTGTTGTTATAGTAATAAAATCATCGGAATGTATTAATATATATAATAAATAAATAAAATAAAATAAAAATATCCATTTACTTATCTACATTCCTCTCGTAATTAATTCGCATCGGATTTAAAATTACAATAATTTTTTATATAGTGAACCGATTTTAATGAAAACAAGACTAAATATTGCTCGTGGATATGCCTTATAATATTCGAGGTTTTTGAGATTTTATGGTGAACTCAGTACTGTAGCAGTGATGCGTGTACATACAAACAGGCAGATAGACAGACAGACATTTCTAAAAATGATTGAAATGTATTTTATTATTTATTCCATGAACATGTAACAATTTTTAGCACAAAAATCTAAACAGTACAGACATATTAGATTTACTTTCTTATTATATGTATAGACTGGCTGATACGGCCACGCGTTGCTGTGGCTCAGTTATAATATATTAAATTAAAAAAAAAATTAAAACGTGGCGACACCTTCGAGTTATCTGTAACAGTCAGTCCTAGAGTTTTCTGCCAGGAGACTAATTTAAAGCGCCATCTATTCGAGATTGACGAAACCTATAATTAATAACAATAATCAACATTGAGAATCACCTAATTTGTAATGTAAGGTGAAGCTGTTAAGACCTCGCTTGGTCAATAGCGTAGTCAGTTCGAAATAAAAAAAAAACCTAATATGTAATCAAAATTTATTGGGGCCATTAATCGAAATATAAATTATCTTTTATCTCAAGTTGGACCAAATTATACATAAATGTCAACTTTCATGAAGATCGGTGGAATAGTTTCGGAGTTCATCGTGGACAAACGTCACAACACTGAATTTTTCTATATTTAAGATATAAATCTGTTCCGTGTATGACTTGCTGTTTTGAATGACGTGACGACACGCATATTTTTGTAGTCATGAATCCAAAAATGAACTCATCTCACTGTAATTACCACTTTCCCTCAATATACAATTTTAATAATCATGATTCAACTTTGTGGTCACATGCTATAAAGTTGAAATTATCGTATTTCCGCGGAGTACACTCATTCACTGTATTATATACCGAATAATAGAGATTATTAATACATTTCAAATAAGAAGATAATTGTTACAGCGCCATTTCGCATACAGCTTTTGTAACAAATATACGATCGGAAAAAATGTTATCGACCCCGCAATTAGCAAACAAATTATGCGATAAGATTGCATATACATCTATTTAATATTTTATTGTTACTAGGGATAATCATTTAACATCGATATATTGAATTTATTCCATGTTTTCCATACGATATATCGGCTTGATTCGATGTTTTGGCGGATATTTATTTTCTTCGATATATCGATATATTTATTTATAAAAACATCGAATATTTGTTTTTTTATATTTTTTTCGAATCTATTAAAAAACTAAATAGTTTTCTTTCTTTTGTCGAATCGCTTAAAAACTAAATAATCTTAACATTACCCGATGACTTCGATTTTAAATAAAGTTCATTAAGATAGCGCTCAGCTTAATTACCTAATCTATCCTGACAGATTTATCGACCGCCCACTCTCAATGTATATAGTATGTGGATTCTATAGATTCATTATATTTACTTTCATTCACTCTCACTCTTCTTGTGTCCTCTTCTGCTGTTTGGCTCGCGGTAACGCAATTAAATCATTGTTTTGATTATTTAGCTAAGACAAGTTTATGTAAGACTTCTACTTGCTACTATAATTAATTACTCTAAAATAACCGAGTTAACACATCATCTGATTGCTAGTTCGTAGTTGAAAAGGTACTTATATAATGTTATATTTCTATTACGTTTATGAACCTAACCTCTACTGATTTGTGACAGTGTTTTATTATTGAAGATATAACATAATGATCTTTTATATTATAATACATTCCAGAATCTATACATATAATAAGAATACATATAATAAGAATGTTAATCGAATGTGTTTGTACTTTATCGATTATTGTGAAAAAAATTGTTGCAGGTGTCTTGGAATAAGTAATAAAATATATTTCAATCATTTTTAGAAATGTCTGTCTATCTGTCTGTTTGTATGAACACTCATCACTGTTAAAGTACTGGGTTCACGATAAAACCGCAACAAGAAAATCATAGCATATCCTCGAGTAACACTTCTGATGTTACAGGCGTCCATAGGCTGCGGTGATCGCTTTACATCAGGCGGCCCGCATGCTTGTTTGCTACTGCCGTGGTATAAAAAAAAACTCTATCAAAAGTTATTGTAATTTTAATGACAATGCGACATAAGTACGAGAGAAAAGTAGATAAATAAAAGAACAATACATTCAGATGATTTTATTAGTCACTGTTATCTTACATTAGTAGGATCCACGCGAACGGAGTCACGGGCATAGCTAGTTATTTATTAATTTCCATTATTTTACCCCATACGGTATATAGTATAGTTTGGTTATTATGCACAAGCGAAACGGATTTGTAATAGTAATATGGAACTTTAATTCTGAGCATATATACATTCACTGGAAAATTCTAGACCATTAACCATTTTTTAATATTAGTCGAACAAATTACAACTTTTATATTTTTCGATTCAACAGTTTACACACCAAGTTAAACATTATATCGATAAAGGACCATCATGTAACGACGTAACTGAGTTCCGTAATATATATTCGACCGTGCGATTCAATTTCGAAAAAACTATACGGACCCTAATAAACTTGCCTATACTAATATAATCTCTTATCTTCTTACGGTTCGTAAGGTATGTCAATTTGAATACATACATCGTATATACAAGATCATCGCTTAGTTTCATTAAAAAAACTATTTATTAACATTTCAAGCATCGCATGAGAGAGCAATTTAATAAATTGAACAAACCGGTTTCATCAATGTGATCTTTGAGCTAATGCGCAGTCGTTTTGAAAATGGTATCTAATTCCGCAATTCTAATTTCGTAAAATGTAATACATATATCTTCGTAAACTATGTATTATATTTAAGCAGTACTTGGTTTACGGGGTTATTAATTTCCATTATTTTACCCCATACGGTATATAGTATAGTTTGGTTATTATGCACAAGCGAAACGGATTTGTAATAGTAATATGGAACTTTAATTCTGAGCATATATACATTCACTGGAAAATTCTAGACCATTAACCATTTTTTAATATTAGTCGAACAAATTACAACTTTTATATTTTTCGATTCAACAGTTTACACACCAAGTTAAACATTATATCGATAAAGGACCATCATGTAACGACGTAACTGAGTTCCGTAATATATATTCGACCGTGCGATTCAATTTCGAAAAAGCTATACGGACCCTAATAAACTTACTAATATAATCTCTTATCTTCTTACGGTTCGTAAGCTATGTAAATTTGGATACATACATCGTATATACGAGGTCATCGCCTAGTTTCATTAAAATTAAAATTTCAAGCGTCGCATGAGAGAGCAATTTAATAAATTGAAAAAACCGGTTTCATCAATGTGATCTTTGAGCTAATGCGCAGTCGTTTTGAAAATAGTATCTAATTCCGCAATTCTAAATTCGTAAAATGTAATACATATATCTTCGTTAAGTATGTATTATATTTAAGCAGTACTTGGTTTACATTCATACGGGGCATGCACATTCTTATATTAATTTGAGTCTGTGTTTCGTATCGTTCATGTAATGTGTTTGTATACATGTATGTATTTGTATGTTTGAAAATCAGTGCTACAACGCAAACCTGCAGCTTATGCTGAGACAAATACCTTTTTCACTCCATGCAACACTTAAATATTATATATATTTGAAAATATGTGTTGTATGTGCTGAATAAATGTATCTTTCTTTCTATATCTTAGACCCTGTCAAAAAGAACAGTGCAACGGTTTAAAATTTAACCTCACAATTAAATTGTCAAATGTTTGAACTTACAAATAAGAGAATTGCCGGAAACCACTACTCAAGGTTTTCGGTTATATGTATAAGCAATGTATAAACTAAAGATTATTTATAGAACATTTAATATATATAACAAATATTTTACTGTTGGTAATAATGTTTATAATATTTATGTTAGTATTAAGCTTACTGAAATGTTTTCATAACATTAGCACTGCCAGTATGTGGTGAATGCCATTTATACAAAGAATATCCGCTAACACATATATTGAATAGCTTCGTTTTAGTTTTAATATTATATATGCCGATGCATCGATTAGGAGCATAAAGTCATTTTTATGGTTAAATATAATTGCGAATTATCTGTAGATATGAACGGTGTATAAACTAAAGATTATTTATAGAACATTTAATATATATAACAAATATTTTACTGTTGGTAATAATGTTTATAATATTTATGTTAGTATTAAGCTTACTGAAATGTTTTCATAACATTAGCACTGCCAGTATGTGGTGAATGCCATTTATACAAAGAATATCCGCTAACACATATATTGAATAGCTTCGTTTTAGTGTTAATATTATATATGCCGATGCATCGACTAGGAGCATAAGGTCATTTTTATGGTTAAATATAATTGCGTATTATCTGTAGATATGAACGGTATGATGATCCAAGCAAGAATGTCCCGTGCATAGTTTTTTTTTTTCTCTGACTACGCTATTGACTCGGCAGTGTCTTCACAGCTTCACCGGACTACTAAGGTTGGCGCTTAAGGCACACAACCGATTTGGGTTTTAGGTAACATACACAAGGGTGCACGCACACCTCGGCTTGGGCTGTTACCTGGAAAAAGACGCGTCTGTCCTAGCTAACTATTCTAAGCTATTCATACATATATACATTTGTGAACCATACAATCGAAATTGCATGATTCACAAATGAATACGTGTAAATCGGATTGATTCCCGTGCATTATTAGCCGCCCAAAGTACAGCCAATAATAAACAAGATGCATATGATTACTGTCATTTCGAACCAATTGTATTTCAGACCGAATCAGTAGTAGAAAGTCAGTAGTGGTCAATAGTTCGAACGCAGGTCAATAGGATATACCCCAAGAAATAAACATTTTTAAATTGTTTATTGGTTTTACTGTACAATCGCAATCGATGTTAAGTGGCAATGAAGCCCAAAACGGTAGTAAACTTAGAGAGAACTCGCTCCCGAGTGCAGCTGTCGAAACATATCATTTTATTTTATTTTAAATGCCTTTAAATGAATCTACAACACGTGTTTTATATCAGTGGAAATAAAATACATTTTCATACATAAATATACATGTGTATTTGTGTCATTTTAAATTATACATATATCTTGGTGAATGATAATTTATTGTATATATTCGTGATAATCATAAGAGTGTTTATCTATACACGTACATATAAGTATTTGTGTATTAATTTTCAATTTACCGAAATACATGTGGTATAGTGAATGGTATAAAAAAGCAACTGTTTTAATTTTTTTTTATTGATAATCCTAAATTAATGAATGAATGAATGAATATCTTTTTTTATTTTAAATGTCTTTAAATGAATCCACAACACATGTTTTATATCAGTGGAAATCAAAATACATATTCATACATAAATATACATGTGTATTTATGTCATTTTAAATTGTACATGTATCTCGGTGAATGATAATCTATTGTGTGCATTCGTGATAAAAATGGTTTTTTATCTTATAAACTTTTTAAAGTAGGTTCATAAATTTGAGGTTAACTGTCGGCTAGTATTTTTTTTTTATTTCTTCACATTATAGGTTATTATTATTTGATATACAGTTTATTCTATACTAGTGAATGGTATAAAAAAGCAACTGTTTTCAATTTTTTTTATTGATAATCCTAAATTATTGATTATTGATAAGGGGCCATTCAAGTATTACGTAAGAACTGATGGGGTCCTTGATTTGCTTATTTTTGATTACATAGGGGATGGGGGCATCTGGGTGGTGATTACGTCGGCAATATTTGTTTATTTAACCAAAACAGATTTAAAAATACTTATTTAAATGTTTACGTATATATGGACGTGGGAGGGGGGTAAGAGCAATGTTTACTTTTGCTGAGAAGGGGGAGAGGGCGGTCAGACATAACAAAAACTCTGCTTACGTAATACTTGAATGGCCCCTAAAGATCATTACCAGTTGTTCACATATTCTTATATTAATAACCATCACAATTTCACAAAATATTATCTTCAGTTTTTTTTCTTAAACAGAGTTGTGAATTTCCCGGCTTCGTAGGTCGGCATAAACGGCAAATACGATGTCCATTTCCATCTGGAAATTCAATGTTTACTATTAAATTTTTTCCTGTATTATAAGGTTCAAAGATTTTCGAACAATTATAAGGTTCAAAGATTTTCTAACAGATTTAGCAATATTCATCACTCCTGTCATTTTCGGGTTCCAGAATCACCAAGCGTGTATTCAGTAACTAGGCGTAATATTCGAGTGGTCTAATCGGTGGAATATCAACCAACGCAGGTTCGAATCCCGGCATGTACAATGTAGAAGTCTTTAATGTTTGCGAGGTCCGATATTGTAAATTGCTCGAACTATCCATTTTTATAATAAAAATATTGTAGTCTAGCGCAGCTGCAGTCCTCCAGAACAAAATATCATAAGACATTAGGCCGTAGAAGTAAGTGAAGTATTTTGACGTTCAAAAGCACCTTATCAGGGTTTATCATACATTACTAATCAACACACTATATAGAACCCCAGAAGAAATTATTTAAACACTGATAAAAACATAAAATAATCAGTTCATAAATAATCTAGAGTATAGTTCACCTTCGTATAAGACTCATTCCTATCGGGAAGTCATAGGTATCGCCCTCTTCTGATACTCCACCGGCTTCCAAAGCCATTTCCTTAGCCCACGCAGCTAGGCCACGTTCTTCATCAGTACCTGAAAACAGAGGTTAGCTTTTAATTTCGCTTTATCTATTCTTTTCACATGCTCTATGTTGTTAATCGTTAACCGTACCTTTGAACATGTAATGTTCATTATGAAAGAGCCAAATACCAGTAATGAAGGAAAATATTCCAAACTGACACTGCATAAAGAAAACAAATAAGAAAATAATAATACACACGATCAAATATAGAAACATAAACTCTCCCCTGAATAGTGGTAGTTTTGTACAAAAACTAATGTAATGCTGGTGATAACAAATTATTGAAGACATATAATTTGAATATTCGTTGTTCGTTATTATATAAACAATGATAATTATCAACCGGTTTTATAACATTGTGCGAATAAACAAGCATTATGCGAGATTCAACGAGAACACTTCACATTCTTCAAGCTCAAAGCACGAAATTAATAGGGACATTTATTTCACTATCAAGTCATTGCTACAGTTTGCGACCTAAACAGCAATTTATGGATAGCAGAATAACTAATAACAATTATTAAAAAAATACAATTGTCGAATTTGTTATTGACTTATGACTGTTATTGCCACCTACGTGCGCTGTTACCTGGAAAAAGACGCGTCTGTCCTAGCTAACTATTCTAAGCTATTCATACATATATACATTTGTGAACCATACAATCGAAATTGCATGATTCACAAATGAATACGTGTAAATCGGATTGATTCCCGTGCATTATTAGCCGCCCAAAGTACAGCCAATAATAAACAAGATGCATATGATTACTGTCATTTCGAACCAATTGTATTTCAGACCGAATCAGTAGTAGAAAGTCAGTAGTGGTCAATAGTTCGAACGCAGGTCAATAGGATATACCCCAAGAAATAAACATTTTTAAATTGTTTATTGGTTTTACTGTACAATCGCAATCGATGTTAAGTGGCAATGAAGCCCAAAACGGTAGTAAACTTAGAGAGAACTCGCTCCCGAGTGCAGCTGTCGAAACATATCATTTTATTTTATTTTAAATGCCTTTAAATGAATCTACAACACGTGTTTTATATCAGTGGAAATAAAATACATTTTCATACATAAATATACATGTGTATTTGTGTCATTTTAAATTATACATATATCTTGGTGAATGATAATTTATTGTATATATTCGTGATAATCATAAGAGTGTTTATCTATACACGTACATATAAGTATTTGTGTATTAATTTTCAATTTACCGAAATACATGTGGTATAGTGAATGGTATAAAAAAGCAACTGTTTTAATTTTTTTTTATTGATAATCCTAAATTATTGATAAGGGACCATTCAGGTATTACGAAAGAGTTGATAGGGTGGGAGGTCCTTGATTTGCTTATTTTTGATGACATAGGGGATGGGGGTCTGGGTGGTGATTACGTCGGCAATATTTGTTTATTTAACCAAAACAGATTTAAAAATACTTATTTAAATGTTTACGTATATATGGACGTGGGAGGGGGGTAAGAGCAATGTTTACTTTTGCTGAGAAGGGGGAGAGGGCGGTCAGACATAACAAAAACTCTGCTTACGTAATACTTGAATGGCCCCTAAAGATCATTACCAGTTGTTCACATATTCTTATATTAATAACCATCACAATTTCACAAAATATTATCTTCAGTTTTTTTTCTTAAACAGAGTTGTGAATTTCCCGGCTTCGTAGGTTGGCATAAACGGCAAATACGATGTCCATTTCCATCTGGAAATTCAAAGTTTACTATAAAAAAAATCCTGTATTATAAGGTTCAAAGATTTTCTAACAGATTTAGCAATATTCATCACTCCTGTCATTTTCGGGTTCCAGAATCACCAAGCGTGTATTCAGTAACTAGGCGTAATATTCGAGTGGTCTAATCGGTGGAATATCAACCAACGCAGGTTCGAATCCCGGCATGTACAATGTAGAAGTCTTTAATGTTTGCGAGGTCCGATATTGTAAATTGCTCGAACTATCCATTTTTATAATAAAAATATTGTAGTCTAGCGCAGCTGCAGTCCTCCAGAACAAAATATCATAAGACATTAGGCCGTAGAAGTAAGTGAAGTAGAATACCCTAGCAGTGGCAATATCTGTTAGCCGGCGAATCTTACGTACTACGAATGCAGCAGAACTTGAGGAAAATTAAATCTGAGAAATGTTCTTTTAGTACCAGATATATAACTCAGATCGAGTTTCTTGCCAGTTCTCATAGATAACTGGGATGCTTCCCAAATCGGTGGTAGTTTTGACGTTCAAAAGCACCTTATCAGGGTTTATCATACATTACTAATCAACACACTATATAGAACCCCAGAAGAAATTATTTAAACACTGATAAAAACATAAAATAATCAGTTCATAAATAATCTAGAGTATAGTTCACCTTCGTATAAGACTCATTCCTATCGGGAAGTCATAGGTATCGCCCTCTTCTGATACTCCACCGGCTTCCAAAGCCATTTCCTTAGCCCACGCAGCTAGGCCACGTTCTTCATCAGTACCTGAAAACAGAGGTTAGCTTTTAATTTCGCTTTATCTATTCTTTTCACATGCTCTATGTTGTTAATCGTTAACCGTACCTTTGAACATGTAATGTTCATTATGAAAGAGCCAAATACCAGTAATGAAGGAAAATATTCCAAACTGACACTGCATAAAGAAAACAAATAAGAAAATAATAATACACACGATCAAATATAGAAACATAAACTCTCCCCTGAATAGTGGTAGTTTTGTACAAAAACTAATGTAATGCTGGTGATAACAAATTATTGAAGACATATAATTTGAATATTCGTTGTTCGTTATTATATAAACAATGATAATTATCAACCGGTTTTATAACATTGTGCGAATAAACAAGCATTATGCGAGATTCAACGAGAACACTTCACATTCTTCAAGCTCAAAGCACGAAATTAATAGGGACATTTATTTCACTATCAAGTCATTGCTACAGTTTGCGACCTAAACAGCAATTTATGGATAGCAGAATAACTAATAACAATTATTAAAAAAATACAATTGTCGAATTTGTTATTGACTTATGACTGTTATTGCCAGCTACGTGCATGAGTTTATCAAATATATACCTCTCCTTAAATATCCAAATTAAAAAACATTGTGTTGGTTTTTTTTAACCATGATGCAAGTGAAACGTTATTTTCTTTTTTTCGGATGGTAGGCATTTAACTAAAAATGTTCGGAAAATTATTAGAGTTAGGGTATAAAAATCTAGTTTTTAATCTTATCTTAAAAATTGCACCATTTCGTGGGAAATAAATAGTAGACAAGATACGCAACTATATATATATATTTTAATTTGTATTAAAGTACGAAATACGTAATAAATACAATAATTCAGACGATAGACATACAGCGTTGGGGGCTCTGCCGAGTGCCTCTCACTTTACTCCAATTCCGCGGCCGCTGTAATGCGACATGCGATAGACGGACGAAAATATGTGAAAAAGTGAAAAAAACTTTCACTTTAAAATAAATGAATCTAACCTGGTATTACGTTATCAAGGAAGCATCCAACCACTCCTCCTACAAGTATAGATGTGGAGAGCAAGACTTGTAACACTGCATCCAAGGGTCCCACTCCGGTATCTATGACGCCACTGTGGGCGGACATCCATCTTGTCAACACTAACGGGAAGAAGAGGCTGAATCCTATGATGTACAGGTTACGAGAACTGTGCAGGTCCACGTATTGGAGAGCTGATAAACCTAGAAGGAAATTCGAAAATCTATTGGAATTCTTGAACTTGCTTTTATTGTATTTTGGTTGTAATAAAACACATTTCTTTATGTTTACTTGATATTTCATTGTGATAATGGCCCAGTTTTTAGCGCGAATTAGCCAGAACTTTTGGCGAAGGAAAATATCGTGTTGAAACGATAGCTTGAAGATAGAACTCTTTTCTCGCGTGGCTAGCTACCACCTTCAAATTAAAAATGTGTTTTCAAGCACCTGTTGGTGTGTCCCGGCAGCTGCTAGCTGGCTTCCTCTATTTATCGTATTATCGGTTTATTGTATTTATCATCAGATGAGATTGTGGACAAACGCATAAAAACCCATACAATATAAAAAAATGTCTAATTAAAATCTAAATAAATTAAATTTTTTGTTTGGATTTAGCTATGTTAGCTACAAATTCACTAAAGAAGCATAATAGCCTTTCTGCATTTTCCATATATTCTACAATGAAAAGTCCGTTAATTAAATATTTTTCTGTGAACAAAATATGTTTTTTAGAAATATTAGAAGTCAAATGTAAAACCTCATATTCGCAGTCAATTTTACCGATTTGTCTTAATAAATACTTACCAAAGGCAGAGATCATTCCAAACATAACGCAGAACAGACCGCCGACAACCGGTTGTGGAATGATGATGAAGACTGCTCCAAGCTTGCCGATTAGTCCTTGTAGAACCATTAGGGCTGCAGCCCACTGGACTACGAGGCGTGAACCAATCTGTCATATTAGATATAACCTCTATTCAATCTTTGCCTTTAGTGTACGGTATATAAGTCTATGGTGGCATTCTTTCGAGTAAGTTGTACTTCTTCTTTCTTATCCTTATCCCATCAAAGTAGGGTTGGCACAACATGTTTTCCTTTTCCACTTTCCCCTGTAATCTCAAATCAAATGTATGTGTCAAATGTAATCTCAGTATTCACACCTTTTACACACATATAATTTTTTACACATTCCATCCACTCCTTTTTTGGTCCTCCCATACTCCTATATCCGTCCTCCTTCATACTGAAGACCTTTTCTATTTACATGACTTCCATCTCTTTTCATAATATTCCGTACCATGTTAATCTAATACTTCTCAACTTCTCTGTTACGTGCACCATATTCATAACTTCTCTGATGTATATTTTTTTTAATCGTACCCATTCTATTTATATCCATATTAATATTTGTATTTCTACAGCCTGTAACATTATTTCATTTATCTTCAATTAAATTCAATTAACTAGAAGAGTGTTATATATTAGCTTTGACGATATAAGAATTGTGCAAAACCGCAGAACGTACGTATGAGGACGTAGATGTATAGAAGAGGAAAACTTGCTACACCTACATAGGCGTGACAAAATTAGGAATATGATAACAAAACAATAAGCAAATAATTACTTTAGTGACACCGATAGCACCAACGTTCTCTCCAAAGGTATTAGTTCCATTACCAGAGCCCCACAGTCCAGCAAGAACTGTGCCAAGTCCTTCCGTACCAAGGCCACGATTTATTGCATGTAGTGGCGGAGGTGGGGCCGCTGTAAATATTTAGGTGTTAACTATTTCAACTTCCTCGTATCCCAGTGTTGAAGATAAAATTCTAATAACTATAGAGCGCTTTTTCATAACACAAAACACAGAATTTTCCTTCTCAGTTTTCGGAAATCTGAGTAATCTTTTAACAAATTTAATCAATTTAATCAAAAATCAATCAACATTTGCAAACATATTTGTAATTCTGTTGTCTGTCAATCGTCAGGATGACCAAAAATAAAGTGACTAAGCCAGAAAATCTAGGTCAACAAACTTTAATAACTCTCAACATGATTTATTAAATCTTAGAGCGCGTTATGAATCAAGCGAGTGGAAGATGATAATCATCATTTATAATCGCTGGATGTCTTATAAAATTGTAATAACGTTTAACTAATTCCGTAAAAAGGTTACTGATATAAAATCTTAAGGAAACTATACGACCTCATTAGTCAACTTAAGTTCCAATATTCCATAAATGATGTAAATCAAAATTAACAAGAAATAAATTGATTAATATTAAGTATTAATTGACAATTCTTGCTTACTATTAGTGTATTTATCTCAATAAGTACAACTTCCAATTATTCACAGAAGTCTATAACTTAAATAGTCTATTCAATTTCTTTTTGTTGAACTTTGTAATAATTTATTTATATAGAATTACATTGTCTGTTACTTCTTCAATATCTTCGAAAAATTTGAATTAATTTTGATGAAACTTATACAGACAGACAAAGGACGTTTTAGAGTACTACAAACGGTTATATTTTTCCATTGTTCCAAAGTATTAATGTTAAAATTACTGAGGTAATTTAAAATCGGTTAAATGATTAAAGTAATGAGAAACTTAAAGAAACGCAATTTTAGCCTCAATAGATATTAATAATAAATCCCATGAAAAAGCAAAACTGTTTTCCTCATATTCCGCGAAAAACAAAGAACTAATGAAGAGATGAAGAGAATCAGTTGCTATACAGTTGTTACAAGCAGAAACATGTTATACAAAACAAATCTGTATACTTAAGATATATCATATGACACTAACCACACATTCTAGCTGTAGTCGGATAGTAGCTGATTGATTCAACAGTACAAGCTAGAACACCAGCCAACATCCCCAGTACTCCAGCTACGCTCACTGTGGGGGCACCCCACTGACCTGTGTAGTTAAACGTCTTTCAATTGTTTATACTCAAACATATTGATTTAAGGCAATATAACATGAGATTTAGATTAGAACACGACCATTTTTTTTATGTTTTACAAGCACTAGCTGGACCACAATCTCACCTCATTAAGATGAGGCCGATGATGGGTCGTGCTTATCCGCCAAATGCTTATACACTCTTCGCTTGAAAATTTCCTAAATGATATGCGGATGGAAAGACAGGTACCAGGAGTGTACTTAGTTTTAATCGTTCGTATAACAAATGATGAAGCCAATCGTTTCGTAAGAATAGCAATAGTTATTAACAACACAAAGGTGAAGACTCTTAAGGCGTCTAGTCGTCCTTAAGAGCTTTGGGGAGGTCGGAATTAGATCATGAAGGGAATTCTGAATATACCTGGGTAAGGCACTCTGAACCAAGGAGCATCGTCAATAATTTTAAGTTTTAGATCTGTGCGAGCCGGATTATCAGGCGGAAGAACACCTGTAATGGTTAGTATGCCGCATATTGCCCACATTATCATTATTGTCAGCAGCACCTAAAAATTTGATAATTTGTTTAGTACCTATTTGTTGCCAGTTCCAAAACTATACCGACAATAATTTTATTGTATAATCGTATTGTGTATGTCACATTTTAAAATGACATAAATCAAATTTGAATAGTTCACATATGTTTATTTTTTTTGTTTCTGTTAATATACCACGAGAACGAACTTCAAATTTTGCCGTCCATAAGGTTTTTAGTTTTTTTGTCATCTTCATAATTTACATGCACAAAATTTGAAGATCTCGAAAAATAACGTAAAATATAACGGCTAAAATTGGATTTAGCTTATTTTAACGACTCAATTGCTCATAAATAAGGTAGGATTTGATGAGAGACGCGAAATAAAAGTATGATAATGAGTCATGAGATAAATCTTACTAAAACAGATGATATGTACAAACTTTAAGTCAAAAGATAAAAAAGTCACTTTACGAGGATAAAAGCAGAAGAGTTCACCTACCTATTTTTATTAAAGTCAAATGAGAATAAAATCGTATACATTTTAAATACTAATAATCATTAAGAGTAATTTACTTTTAGTAAGTTTTTACCAACTGTCATAGAAAATGCGTATGACAATTTTCTGAGATCTTATAGAATATTTTAGAAAATAGTCTGGTCTTTAAAAATGAAACATTTTATCATAATTAAAAAAAAATCCTAACTATGCTAAATTGCGATCAGCATTTTATCGAACTTTAACATCCAACGTTCGTGTTTGTTCTTTGTATTTATATACCCTATGACATCGTTTTAAATGTCAAGGTAAATAACTCTTCTTTTGTTTAAACTTAATAGCATGAAATAATAACTTAATTAATCACCGGGAATAGCTTGAAAAGTGGAAACCAAATAAGCGTACAGCCGCTACCCTTCTTGTAACCAAATGTAGGCACACAGACGTTAGTCATGCACTGTGAGAAAATAGTCAGCAGTATAAATGTTCTGAAACAAAAAAAGATATATAACGGGTGGTTATTTTTAGAGGAATACAACTTTAAAATGGAATAAAAAAACACTATCTAAACAAAATTAATGACTATGGTACTAGCATCGCTAAAAAGGCAGTAATATCATTAGAGTTCAATCAATTGAAAGACAGCTTAACACGTGTCTGCAGTGACATATTACGTATGAGTTTTATTTTGTATATGTATAAAATAAAATTTATAGAATTTACAACCATAAAGGTACAGTATAAATATAAAAGACAGCATAGAAACTACCTATAAAACTCTTACCGGCACACTCAACAAACATGCGCATCGACGAGACCCCTAAGCGGTTTTCGCAGTGCTGTTAATAAAGTACCTTTTAAAACCTCTCGTCGATGCACATGTTTGTGTGAGTGTGCTGTTTTCGAGCGTTAGTAGGTAGTTTCTGTACTGTCTCTTATATTTATACTGTGGTAAAGGAACACAAACGCATCCAAGAAATACTCGATTCTCAAGTATAATGACCCTAAAACAAAAAAATAAATCAAAAATATTTTACTCAGTTTAGGCCCTGGAAAGTCGCTTAAGAACTTCAAAACTCTGCCATCGGTTAGAAAAACAATCTAGTTATTGAGAAGAATCGGCAAGAAACTCGGTCTGATTTATCTTTTTATTATATATATCGTGGTTGACGTTGAGAAGGCGGTTATAAAGGTATGACGTAAATTATAGATGTGTGGTATAACTAGAATTGATAAGATTAATAATGATTATGCCAGAGGAAGTTTGAAAATAGCACCAGTGGCAGAGAAGTTGAAGAGTAATAGGTTAGCATCGTTACAGGCATGAAACTCATGTAATTAAAAGGTATGAGTACTACGATGACGGGGAGAGGCGAAAAGAAAACAATTTGTGCCGACCTTACTTAGATGGGATAAGGGTATGAAGTATTGGGAGGAGAAAATTTAGGCTACTGATTTCCTGAAATTCAGTCTTTAATGATTTGCAAGGTCCCATATTGTAAGTTACTCAAATCTATATCTATACATATAATAAGAATGGAATTAATAATAAAATACACTTCAATCAATTTTAGAAATACCCGTCTGTCTGTTTGTTTGGACAAGCATCACTGCTAAAGTACTGGGTTATACAAGCATATCCTTGAGTAGCATTTACTCTTGGTTTCATTAAAATCGGTTTACTCTATCAAAAATTAATGTAATTTTAATGACGACGCGACTTAATTACGAGAGAAAAGTAGATAAGTAAATGGACTTAATACATTCAGATGATTTTATTAGCCACTGTTTCTTTACATTATATTCCACGCGGACGGATTCGCGAGCACAGCTAGTAAATAATAAAGTTATTACGTTCAGTCTAGTTAAGCATTTCAATTGAATTTCTTTAACAAGTCCATTATTAAATGAAAGCACCAATATCCAAGCACCCATCACAGTATACCCACTCATATCTGGATCGATTATGAAACATGTAATCATTTTAACGTCGGCAAGATTTATTTATTTATCTATCTTCTATCTATATTATAATAAAACTGTAGCAAGGTCAAATCTGTACATTAAATTTTTTCGGGCTAGACTTTTTTATCGATATAGAAGCCAAAAATAATCGTTTTACAATTTTTGTCTGTCTGTCTTTCTGTCCCTGGATTTTTGAGTAAGTTTGTACACGGGAAGCTTATATTAATTCGAAATGGATAAGGTTGAGTAGGAATGAAATCTTCCAGTAAAAAAACACTTAGATGTATTAATTTTGGTGGTCAACAGTCAAGCTGGTTAGTTTAGGCCCTGGAAAGTCGCTTAAGAACTTCAAAACTCTGCCATCGGTTAGAAAAACAATCTAGTTATTGAGAAGAATCGGCAAGAAACTCGGTCTGATTTATCTTTTTATTATATATATCGTGGTTGACGTTGAGAAGGCGGTTATAAAGGTATGACGTAAATTATAGATGTGTGGTATAACTAGAATTGATAAGATTAATAATGATTATGCCAGAGGAAGTTTGAAAATAGCATCAGTGGCAGAGAAGTTGAAGAGTAATAGGTTAGCATCGTTACAGGCATGAAACTCATGTAATTAAAAGGTATGAGTACTACGATGACGGGGAGAGGCGAAAAGAAAAACAATTTGTGCCGACCTTACTTAGATGGGATAAGAGTATGAAGTACTGGGAGGACAAAATTTAGGCTACTGATTTCCTGAAATTCAGTCTTTAATGATTTGCAAGGTCCCATATTGTAAGTTACTCAAATCTATATCTATACATATAATAAGAATGGAATTAATAATAAAATACACTTCAATCAATTTTAGAAATACCCGTCTGTCTGTTTGTTTGGACAAGCATCACTGCTAAAGTACTGGGTTATACAAGCATATCCTTGAGTAGCATTTACTCTTGGTTTCATTAAAATCGGTTTACTCTATCAAAAATTAATGTAATTTTAATGACGACGCGACTTAATTACGAGAGAAAAGTAGATAAGTAAATGGACTTAATACATTCAGATGATTTTATTAGCCACTGTTTCTTTACATTATATTCCACGCGGACGGATTCGCGAGCACAGCTAGTAAATAATAAAGTTATTACGTTCAGTCTAGTTAAGCATTTCAATTGAATTTCTTTAACAAGTCCATTATTAAATGAAAGCACCAATATCCAAGCACCCATCACAGTATACCCACTCATATCTGGATCGATTATGAAACATGTAATCATTTTAACGTCGATTGACAGACAGGCACTCAGTGCGAGTGGAGGAACTAAAAAAACGTTCGTAACTGTCTTAGAATTTACAAAAAGAATTTTATATATAATAGCAATATACTTCACTACAGATCCAAAATACTCGTATATCTACAAATTTTAAATGAAAAATACAACCTGATCAAATAATTAACTCAAATCCCATATTAAAACATGTGTTGTTTTGTCTGTACTTTATTTTCAACAATAACTATTTCATTTGTTTGTATGGCTGGATTTTTGAGTAAGTTTGTACACGGGAAGCTTATATTAATTCGAAATGGATAAGGTTGAGTAGGAATGAAATCTTCCAGTAAAAAAACACTTAGATGTATTAATTTTGGTGGTCAACAGTCAAGCTGGTTTGGCGTATACAGATACCGATATACCGACATCAATTTAACGTGTCAATAACGTACACAAGGTCCTGATTGTTTTTATTTTCCTGTTCATTGAATTAATATATCATAGGTGTTTAGAAGCTTAAAATTTATGATTATTTATTTTTAGCATGTAAGAAACATTAAAAAAATCTTGAAAAGAGCGCTACACACTATATATATAACAATAGCTGAAAAGCATGTGAGTCCACCAGTACCAAAGAAAATGATTATACACGGTCAAGCTATTAAGAAGGAAATGAATAATGAACAGACAAAACATGTATTTTTTAATATACAAAAATAACTTGAGGGGTCTATGGAACCAAATTACTTTCCCTTTTTTTTAGACGTTTACTATACAGTCAGTATAGTTTACATTATAAAATATCAAGTTGATAGAGTTCAATTGTAAATTAAACGATAAAAATATTTATAAAATAAATAATAATAAATTAAACACTGAATGCTCATGTAATTAAAAGGTATGAGTACTACGATGACGGGGAGAGGCGAAAAGAAAAACAATTTGTGCCGACCTTACTTAGATGGGATAAGAGTATGAAGTACTGGGAGGACAAAATTTAGGCTACTGATTTCCTGAAATTCAGTCTTTAATGATTTGCAAGGTCCCATATTGTAAGTTACTCAAATCTATATCTATACATATAATAAGAATGGAATTAATAATAAAATACACTTCAATCAATTTTAGAAATACCCGTCTGTCTGTTTGTTTAGCAGCACTGCTAAAGTACTGGCTTATACAAGCATTTAATCTTGGTTTCATTAAAATCGGTTTACTCTATCAAAAAATAATGTAATTTTAATGACGACGCGACTTAATTACGAGAGAAAAGTAGATAAGTAAATGGTACTTAATACATTCAGATGATTTTTTTAGTCACTGTTTCTTTACATTAGGTCCCACGCGGACGGAGTCACGGGCACAGCTACTAAAGAATAAAGTTATTACGTTCAGTCTAGTTAAGCATCTCAATTGAATTCCTTTAACAAATCCATTATTAAATGAAAGCATCAATATCCAAACACATCACCCATCACAGTATGCCCACTCATATCTGGATCGATTATGAAACTTGTAATCATTTTAGCGTCAATTGACAGACAGGCACTCAGTGCGAGTGGAGGAACTAAAAAAACGTTCGTAACTGTCTTAGAATTTACAAAAAGAATTTTATATATAATAGCAATATACTTCACTACAGATCCAAAATACTCGTATATCTACAAATTTTAAATGAAAAATACAACCTGATCAAATAATTAACTCAAATCCCATATTAAAACATGTGTTGTTTTGTCTGTACTTTATTTTCAACAATAACTATTTCATTTGTTTGTATGGCTGGATTTTTGAGTAAGTTTGTACACGGGAAGCTTATATTAATTCGAAATGGATAAGGTTGAGTAGGAATGAAATCTTCCAGTAAAAAAACACTTAGATGTATTAATTTTGGTGGTCAACAGTCAAGCTGGTTTGGCGTATACAGATACCGATATACCGACATCAATTTAACGTGTCAATAACGTACACAAGGTCCTGATTGTTTTTATTTTCCTGTTCATTGAATTAATATATCATAGGTGTTTTGAAGCTCAAAATTTATAATTATTTATTTTTAGCATGTAAAAAACATTTAAAAAAAATTGAAAAGAGCGCCACACACTATATATATAACAATAGCTGAAAAGCATGTGAGTCCACCAGTACCAAAGAAAATGATTATACACGGTCAAGCTATTAAGAAGGAAATGAATCATGAACACACAAAACATGTATTTTTTAATATACATGTTACTGCCTTTTGGATAAATTGTTTACAATAAAACTCGACCGAAATATAAGTTAAGGAAAATATAATATAAGCACAGCGTCAGTTCATAAATCATTGGCAGAAATTCAAACAACAAATTTCATGTTTCAGTGACCTCGATTCTTTCATTTTTAATTCTTTAGTTAGATTTTTACAGTCACTCGTTTTAAAGCCATTGTTTCAAAGAACAGCTTAATTGAAACGCAAAAAGAAAATGTGGTAGCCATGTTGTTTTTTCGGAACAAAGATTATTATAAATAGCCTAATGGGAAGCATTAACTGTGATATTTTCATACACTATCTGGCAGTCCTAATTAAATGAAATGTGTAATTACTCCACTGTTATAAATTTACAGATGGCAATGTATAAACGAATATATATATTCTCCAGTACGAGTCTCTACAATGTTCAAAGTAATTAAACGTTTAGTTTGTTTTTATAATGATATCTATATATTAACAGTTATCCTAGTTGAAACGTGGATGAATAAAAATCACTTTATACAATAACTTTCAAAAACATTCATATACGTTATAACACTGTAAACCTGGGGCTAATAAGACCACCAGAATACAGTGAAATAGTTTAATAAGTGTATTAACTATACTAAATTAAGATACACAGAAAATAAGTAAATAAGACAATCTTCAGGGAGACGGAAAATCAAGGCTATAATTTGGTAAGGAAGAAAAGATAGAAAAGGGGTCCACGAGACTTAAACTAGACGAGTAGAGGTATCTTAGCTGCAGGTAGTTTCGGTCGCGAACGCAGGACTCCGTGGGGCAACCATAAATGCACCGACGGATGAGAATTTAGTGGCGGTCAGCAGAGCACCTTAATACTCGCTGCAGGCGGCTGGTGATCCAACTCAGCAGGCTCAACTACTCTCCAAGAGAGTTTGATCTGAATTAAGCAGTGTTACTAGGCAGCAAGGGCCAGTATATAAAAACAAAAAACCCCGGACACCGGGGTTTAGATAAGGAACTGCACGATGTGTCGAACAACGCGACAACTGTCCTGCAGGAGCTCGTGGCTAAAGCAAGACGCTTCTTAAAACTGTGACACCACACGGCTAGACTCACAACACCAATCCCTGGGAGCAGCTATGGGAAAAGTTCCTTACACTGGCAGATCAGAAAAGCACTTTGATCGGCGCGACATGATAAACGAATTTTACAAATTTGACAGCTCTCGGGATACCAGTTTTTTTTTCAAACTTGTTTCTTTCGCACAGAGGTCAATTGAAATTGGCAATATAAAGGGAGAGAGCAGTGCTCGCGATTTGATACAATTCACTATTCACTCCCTTGACGTGTTGCATGAGCATAATATTAAAGTCACCAATATTTGTTAGTCCTGATATAGATACAAGTCAGAGAGTCGTGGTAATTTCAAGGTCTGTTAAATGTCTTAAGATTAGCGATCACATGCTTAGCAAAATTATTGAACGATTTGATTGCAGGCTCCTTCTCCATCAAGCCCAAAATATCGAATGAACATGTACGAAGATTTTCACAAAGCAATATGTCCTCTAGTCTCTTCGTGCTAAACCTGGGACAATCTTGAAGCAAGTGTTCAAGGGATACCAGATTAGGAAAACAAATTCCGACGACGCGAGCGCCTTGGATAATCGATTAATTAAGAAAATCGAACTGTTGCAATTGTATTACTCGTATTATCAGGCTGCAATGATTTATATTTTTTTATTTTTAATATTATAAAGGTATTTTAATCTGTAATAAAAGTAATAATTTTATTTAATTTTGTTACAATTCTATGGAAAGTAAAATCTGAGAGCAACAACACTCAGCCACAAATTATTAATCCTCTTAGGAAATGATCGAATGAGCCACAGATAAGTAATCTGCTCTGTGGTATTAAGTTCGCCACTGTACTAACTGAAAAGTGCACTAAAACGTTATAATAAATGCACCGTACTGGTAAACCCGATAGTTTGTTATTCCTCCTTCTCCTCCCGATGTCTAAGTTTTAACATTCATGAACGGTATCTTAAGACTTAAACTGAATAAACTATCGTTTGACTTTAGTTTCCAGACAACCAGATGATAATAATTACGATACAGGCTAAATTAATGTCAGTTCATGAATTACATTGGTATATCCTATACTAACTAATATACCGATTAATCGTATAAATTCACATGTAAATATGAGTTTGTTTGTTTGTTATGCATTTATGTTTTAACTAACGATTCTCAAAGACAACAGATATTTAAGAAGCGGAAGAAGCCAAATCAATCTATAATTTGGTGGACGTCGGTAATTTTTGTTTGCTTATTGTTTGTTGTATGGATGAGGGTGGTGTGTTCTTTTTGGACAAACGCTCTACAAAAATAAAAACACTTAACTTCTAGACCGTCCAAAATCATAAGGATTTAAGCCTCATACAAAGGAAGGTAAACCTGTAGTCCGGTGAAGCTGTAAAGACCCTGCCAGGTCAATAGCATAGTCAGTTCGAAAAAAAAAAAAAAGGTAAACCTTATAATGCACAGGTCAACAGACTGTTGGTAACTTACGTTTAAAAATATACCACATTAGAAAATTTTAAAAACTTTAACAGTTGCTAATTCTGTAATGTTAAATTATAATTAAAAAAAATGGCTAGATATTTAAAAATTTAGTCCATTTTCAGTTTTGGATTTTAAAAATCAGTCGAGGGGTTAATTATGAAATTTTGCATACAAGTTTTTAAAGGTTCAGAAGTGGATATATGGTACTTGTTATCCATGAAAATAACAATCTACTCAAGCCACAGCTTAAATTCACACTAACGGGAGTGATGCCGCGAGCAAAAGCCAAGCTTTTATAATATTTTGTCGTCTCTTAGTAAGAAAAAAAAATATTCGCATTAACAGATGTGTAACATTTCAAAAAGAGCTAAATCCAATTTTATTCGTTCATACATGTTTAGTTATTTAAAATTTCCAGGTTATTCGTTAAAAAAAAAATTATGGTCTTCATATTTTACATGTACAGAATTAGACGATTTTGAAAAAGAACGTAAAATATTGGGAACGACTAAAATTGGATTTAGCTGATTTTGAAATATAACGACTCAAATATTAAAGTGAAATCTTTATGTCTCTGGTCGCAGTTAGTAAGTTATATAAAACATACGCTGTACTAGGTGGTATGTATATGCTTATCGTACCGATGCAGATGTAATCAATAACCGTACTTGTTGCACGGGCAGGGTAGTGACCCGGTTGCCATGACAACCGATCCTCCCCCGACCACCTACGTTTTACTACCCCTCGACAAAACCTTCGCAATATCATACACATTAGAAACATCGTCCAGACGTTTCCTATATTTTATTTATTTTATCTTTATTGTGATCTCTATATAAGTACACTAGCTGTACCCGTGACTTCGTAAACTTCGGAACCTTATGTTATGTAACAGTGATTCTCTTGTATTTATTTAAATTACAATAACTTTTGATATACTTTATGATCTTCTTGGTTTTATCGTGAACGCAGTATTTAAGCAGTAATATGTCCTAACAAACCGACAGACAGATAGACAGACATTTCAAAATATATGCGAAAATGATAAACCCAACAGGGTTTCATGCCGGTTCTTCTCGATAAGTGACTTGTTTCCGAACCGAACTTATGAACGTCAAAACTACCCTTCGTAGAGCGTAAATTAAATAAAGTATTTTTGATTTTTATTTAATATCTATTGGTAGTTTGTTCACTATGTTTTAACTCGAAAGGTCATCAATGAAAGTCATGAAGAATGAAAGCATCGTATATGTTTTCTTATTGTAGTTTTCCATTGTTATTGTTCTGTAAAATCGGCGAGAATTTTATTGTTTATATATTATTTTGTAAAATGTAAAGATGAATTGGTACTAACATTTTCCAAGACAAAGAAAATAATGATAATAGCATAGGAATATAACGCATAACGGCCAAAAAAAAAATTCGAAAATTATCAAAGTGTTCTATTAAATCCTTTAAAGCAGCTATACTCAACATGCGGCCCGCCGGGTATTTTTAGTAGGCCCACCCGATTATACTTTATTTTCAATTATTTTAAATTTCGTGCCCATCAGAAAAACTATGAGCACGCCGAGTAAATTAAATAGATCCCAGATAACCCTAACGCAATGCGTTCCTTATGATATAAGGGTTATACGAAGCACGTTTTATTGGACAACCATTTTTCACTACATTAATACGTTGTTAATTTAAAATTACATTGTTTTATTTAATATACCCAAATATTTGCAGTTTGCGGTCCGCGTCACAATGAGCGAACCGTATTTGTGGCCGTTTAAAAAAAGGTTGAGTACCATTGCTTTAAAGTATATCTAATCTACAATTAATGTTACCCTTAATTTAAACAACAATGGCCGTTTCGTTCTAAACTGTTCGAAAGTTCTAGATTTTTATGGACTTCACTCGGTTCTATATAATACATTTAATACACGTTTTTCGGGTTTTCGGAGTACATTGTTAACTACCAAAAAAGACTACTGGCAAATAAATGATATTCCATAATATTAGCAAGGCTACGTACAATGTACACTGTTTATAAAGTCGCGCCTTATAATGGAAACTTCCTATAACATAGGAGTTTGTTACATTTGGATTGTTTACCTTAAAACTTTAAAGAAATACGCACATCATTTGGACGGCAATAAATGTTTACAGTAAGTATTATCAGTATTATTTACATTATCAGTTTACAAAAGACTTGGATGTTTTTTATGCCGAAATTCTTAATAAAAGAGATGGGAAGGTCATAAACAAGGTACCTTGTTTCAGTTGTTTTAAATTGTCAAGGACACGGGTGCCATTTCTTTTTTCATTCTTTGATTGTTTGGTCTCTAGAAAATATTGATATAATTTACTGTACACCCCACCAAACTAAAGTCGTGGTGGTCGAGCGGTTTGCCCGTTGGAATATCAATCTGATGTCCGTAGGTTTAAACCCCGGCATGTACAAACGATTTTTTTGGAATTCGCATACATTTACTAATTGAAATTGGTAACACTATCGGCTGACTTTGAAGAAAAACATCGTGAGGAAACCTGAACCTGAGCAAAGTTTTTGTAGTAATCACCGTATATGGGGGAATATAGCACTGTGGATTTCTCGGAGTTTCAAATTGCCATTACATCATCGGACTGGCGTGTTGATTATGCCCATAACTACCTTCGGGAAGAGGCCTATGACCCTGCAGTGGGTTCCTTACAGGGTGATGCCGATGTTGATTTCCACCTATTTATCTAATCAGTTATAAACCAACTTGAAACTCTTAACATGATTTGATGAAAAAGTTATTCTGATACTTGCAATAGAAAATGGAGAAAAACGATGGTGGAAACTCCTAATAACAAAAACAATGTTGGCTCGCTTAAGTTTCGTTATAATAGATTGTACATTATTTTGCTTTACTATAGAATATAAGCTGTAATGATAATCTTTAACAGCAATAACATAAAATCGGTAAATAGTTTAAGTATAATGTATCTGGTGACAGTATCATGTACTAACCCAGCAGCTATGCCCCACTGGCCGGACGCTGCCTCGGCTGCATGGTCGAACAACGTCAATCCGACAAGTGCAACAGTTGGCGCTATTGTTAACGGAGACACAAACCGCAACAGAGATCCTATCACACCGAAGTATCCTGAAAAAGAAATCAGTTCCTCAGTAATTTTAGGGATATACCCACCATATGCAAAATTCGATAAAGTTACTACTTTCCGAGAATACAAATTATGCACGTAATTTAGGATATATCTGCAATTTAAAGTAACTAATTCCTAAAAATAATACAGATGCTTTTCAATATCTATACGTCGTGTTTTTAGTAAAAAAAATTTCGAACTGACTACTCTATTAGCCTGACTGGCCTTTTTGGCCCGATTGGCCAGACTACTAATTCGCCGCTTAGCAGTAAGCTCAAGGGTGCAGGTCGAAACTCAGCTGGTCTGTTGCCTCGGTTGCAACACCGCGAGTCTGTCTAAGCGAAAGTACGTTAACTATTCATACGTATAAGAATTCGTGAGACACTCATGTGTACCGCCATATGAGCCAACTTTTTTTTTATTAAACTACGGAAATCCCATATGGATACCACCCTCCCGGGGAAGAGAGTGGGTTATGTCCGACTCGCACGGACTAAAACCCCACGATGTACCGACAGCCCGTATTTGTTGGGACGGCCAGGGATCGTATTACCTATTCAACCTTGGATAGCTTTTCTAAATCAACCCAGTTCAAAAATGAGGGAAAAAATAAAACACTTTCACCATATATGTGTGCACGAATGTGGGACTGATATGTGTTGTGTTGTTCAAATAGTGATTGAAAAACGTGTTATAAGCATTAATTCTGAGTTATATAGGTATTGAAGTAACTTACCTAAAAAAACCTGGAATAATGCTGATACCGCGATAGCTCCTGAAAGCTCTCGCATCCTACTCGTCCATACAAGGCGCCTCTCATCATCACTCATCGCTGCCAGTACTTCTGGCGCTGGACATTGCCACTCTGGCAGACCGAGGATGGCCAGCGTCGGCACGAGAAACGATATCGTACCGCCTTGGACTATTGGTAATCGGCAGCCAAATGTAGCTTGGAACCAAGTGACCAATCCTGTACGGTTTAATTTTTATTTACACTTTATAGCGTCTGATCACAATGTCATCTAATTTAAAATGGCGATGGAGTCTAAGACGGTAAGCACGTTAAACCTAGATTGGGGCTGTATCTCAACTGCAGCTGTCGGAACACACCAACAGGTGCTTGGCGACAGATTTACAACTTAAGGGTGGTAGCTAGCCATAAGGACTTGGACAAAACCCTTTTTTTTTAATTAACATGGGGAAATCCCTTATGGGTACGCCACCCTCCGGGGGGAAGGGTAGGATATGTCCGACTCGCACGGACTAAAACCCCACGGTGTACCGACAGACCGTGATTGTTGGGGTGGCAAGGCATCGTACACTGCTAATCGAACCTGCTACACTGCTAAGCTCTACCACCATGCTATAGTTATGTCACGATGTTTACTTTCGCCGGAAGCTCCGGCTTAGTTGCAAGGATGCAAACCTACGTACATCGACGTTGTTTCCGAACACGTTAACAACAAAGCCATCATTGCTTTTGATGTTTTCTTACATATATAAACCTTTCCTGTTGTACATTGAATTACGACCATCAATTACTAGCGACTCCATTGCTGCAATTAATTACAATAAAAAAATTAATAACAATAAAGTACATCCAGCGCTATGTACTGACGAGTTATAGTAAAAAACATCATAGAAATCGTATCCATGAACAAACATGGAGTTTACAAGTATATTGGTCTCATATAGATCAACATTCATTTTTATATAGTTATATTGCTTTATCAATATGCAAGAAGTTTATCAAGTGGTATTTTCGGTACAGATCGTTAATTTAAAAGGGACATTCGTCGGGGGTGTAACTCAGTGGTAGAGTGTCTGCTTCGCATGCTGAAAGTCCTGGGTTCAAATCCCAGCACCTCCATAAATAAACTCTTTTTGGTTTTATCATTTTTTTTTATCTGATATACTTTTGTACGTTTCATTCTATCTTGGGCGTAAAATAGTCATAAGGTTTAAAAGTAAATATTTGAGTGTAAGTATATCCTCAAAATTATATAATCCTGGTGCGTATGGCATTAAATAAACAGAAATGTCAAACCATCACAGTAACTAAACAGAAAATTTGTTATAATTCCAACTATAGTATTGATGGACTGACTTAGTAAGAGGTCTAGGTGTAATGATTGACTATAATTTATCATTTAGATCATATCACAACTATATCATAAGCGAAGACAATAGAATAACTCCTTAAAACTCCTTACTGATATAGGTATATAGTTTTTTATCTTGATTTATTTTAATGCAGAATTTCAAGTCTTCAACTTTTAATATATTTTTAATGAGAAAAACGAACTCATTATTTACAATTCAAAATTATAATTAATAGTATTTTTAAGAAAAAATAGGTATTTTACCGACTTCGTAAAAGGTGGAGGTTAATTTAAAATTTAAGAAAATATTCAACCCATATGGGGGTCAATTACCGATAATTTGATTTTCATCCACTTTTCGTCTACATTATCATCTACTTTAAGCCGATTTCAATAATTTTGTAATTTTAAAATATATGACTACTGTATATCATTATGATGACAAAATGTCTTAGTTTCATTAATATTCACGTTCTTCATGTTGCGATTAACATATCTAGATTGCTTTGTCACGTAAAAGGGCGCATTTTGATAAACGATACTGCTGTGTTAGTTACTGTCCTAAACATTTGATCGCTGTATTGTATAGGTTAAGATTGAATTATTTAAGTAAAATATCGCAAGAGAACAAAACAAACGTAATCGCGGGTATCAGCTAGTTTTATTATTAAATGGAACCAAATATAGACTAAAACGTAACCAGAGAGTATATTTATGATTTAAGAGATAATCATCTAACAATTTTTTTATTTTTTATGTCATAGGTGGCAAACGAATAGGTGAAACACCTGATGTTAAGTGATCACCACCATCCATGGACAATAATAACACCAGAGGAGTCGCAAATGCGTTGCCACCCTTGGGAGGAAGGGTTAGGGAAGGGAGAGGAGAGAGGAGAGGGTTGGGGAGGTGGGCCTCAGGCGCTTTCACTGACGGAACGAAACGCAACAATGTATGCACTGTTACTTCACGTCGGTTTTCTATAAGAGGGTGGTACTACCCCGGACGAGCCGGCCCATTCATGCTGAAACCAGTAATAGTTTCAGCGTGACTCTACCACCATTAAATTTTAGTGATTTTACAGTTATAATTACACGAAAGGGCAGACCGATAGAGAGCCCTTGCATTTCACAAAGTGTAAAGAATAAACTATAGAATTTAATCATGTAAACTAAAAGTATTGGAGTTCCGATCGAACCGCCGACTCGAGCGGTTGTCCGTTTTGCTGCGCGCGCTAAGTTCGATTTTAATTAGAGAGCCCTTGCATTTCACAAAGTGTAAAGAATAAACTATAGAATTTAATCATGTAAACTAAAAGTATTGGAGTTCCGATCGAACCGCCGACTCGAGCGGTTGTCCGTTTTGCTGCGCGCGCTAAGTTCGATTTTAATAATCGTGATTTAGTGACGTCAGTTATTGTGTTGTTTCGATCCGGCACACCTGCGCTTCACAGGTGCGCTGCACCTGCGTTCTTTTTCTTGGAACTGAGTGAGACCTTTCCTTGTATTTATTTATTGCTTTATCTATTTCTTGGTATATTTATTTATTTACTCTTTTGTTTATCTATTTATTTACGTATTTCTTTAATTCTTCAGTGATTTATTTTTAAATTTATTTTCTTTTTATTGTTTGTTTATTTAAGTAGTCTTATGTTATTTTTCCCCTGTCTCGCTCAGGTACTTATTTGCGTTGTTTTCCTATTTTGTTTAGTTTTAAACAGCTCCCTTTGATCCGGACTCGGGATAGTCCGTTAAATTCATTAAGGCGCGCCCCCCTGCCCCTCTGGCAGGGAGGTTTCACATGTCTTCCCCCGCCCCACTCCCCTCCTCAGGCCCCGGTATGGCCGCTGAACAAGAGATCAGTCTCTTAGAGACTGAGCTCATTAGCCTCCGCGGCTTCATAGCCGCTATCTGTCCTCGTCTCGTAGACGATTACGATGCGTACGCTGCAAAGCGTCGCACCGAGCTCCCTCATTCCTCGAAGCCCGCTCCCTCGATCTATGCCAAGATCGAGGCTTCCAACAACTTCCCAATCCCAGCCGATCGCGATAGCGATGACTCCGACTCCGACTCCGGCTCCGACATGGAGCAAGACCCTCCTGCTCAGCAGGATCCCCCTGCCGAGCAAGCCCCTCAGGCTGAGCAAGCCCCTGCTGCGGACGATGGCTTCACCACCGTCACGCACCGCAAACCGCGCAAGAAGCGCTCGAACTCCTCTTCCGATCCGGAGGACAAATTGCCCTCTAAAAAGATCGCAAACGTCGATGGCGCGAAAGTGCCAAAGGCGACACCAGCGCCCTCTAGACCCGACTCGCCCGTGGCTGCGGGTTCCGCAGTTTCGGGCAAGAAGCCCCGCCCACCGCCCCCCGTTACGATCCAAGACAAAGCGTCTTGGGTTGAGATTTCTAGCCTGCTGGAAACGGCAGGTATCCCTTACACCTCCGCCGTGAATACCGCTGTAGGTATTCAGGTGAAGGTAGCCACGTCCACCGCCCATCGCAACCTCACTCGTTTCCTTCGGGACAACCAGTGGGGCTATTTCACGCACTCTCTCGAAGAGGAGCGTAAACTACGGGTTGTGATCCGTAGAGTCCCCTCAGAACTCCCGACTGACGACATTTCAGACGACCTCAAGGAACAGAAGATTCCTGTTCGCGAGGTTCATCGTATGCGCTCTCCGCGCACCAGGGCTCCATATGATATGGTTCTCGTTGTCCTCGATCGCACCCCTCAGGGGAAAGCGATTTTTAATCTTACATCCCTTTGCGGCCTCTCCGGCGTCATAGTCGAGCCGCCGCGCAAAACGTCTGTGCCCTCGCAGTGTCACAACTGCCAGGTGTACGGACACTCCGCACGAAACTGTCGCCTGAAACCCAGGTGCGTTAAGTGCCTCGGCGACCACTCCACTAGGGAGTGTTCTCGCACGAAAGACGCCTCCGACCCTCCGAGCTGTGTTCTGTGCCGCGGCGTGGGCCATACCGCGAATTATCGCGGATGTCCCCGCGCCCCGCGCACAAAGCGCCCTCGATACCCCAGGCAGGCGTCGCCGTCTAAGACGGCCGCTGCCCCCGCCCGTCCTCGACCTCCGCCTCTCATGTCTCGAGAGGCCTTCCCGAACCTGCCGGGCACGTCTCGTGCACCGGCAGCGTCCGTACCCGCGACTAGTGCGCCCCCCCGCCCCTACCGGGCCCCTCAGGCCCCGTGGGCTCCTAAACCCGCGTCCCAGCACACTCCCAAACCTCCGGCGGCTAATCCTTCACAGGATGACCCCGCATACTCCTTTTCCCTATCGAGTATTGACTACGCAGGTCAACTACTCATTTTCCACGAGATCTCGGAGATCTCGGCGTACGAAGAGTGCTCTCGTAATCCGCTACTAGGTGCCGTCACGGCAATCCATAGATTTCCAGCCATCGCGGCTACACTACAACGGCTCGCGCGCGCAGCTGTTAAAAAATAAATAACTCAAATAAGATAGAGTAAATCGCGTATTTACGTCTATCTTCCCCTAAAAATAACCGTCAAACAATAATAATAATTTTTGTTATGTCTATTTTTAGACTTCGGTGCCGTCACCGTTAGTAAATTTAAATTCAATCTTATAAAATGCGTGTTGCGCCCACGCTTTTGTAATCGATCCCTATTAGCTCCCGCACACTTCGCGGTTCTCAGTAATATCTCGAGCCTAGGTCGTCCCCGCGCGGAGCCCTCGTGATATTATTATCGCGATACAGTGACTCACCTACATCACTTGAACACACATATGAGATCATCTCTCTCACACACGTGCACATATATACACATGGTGGGAGGGTTTTGTTTTTTTTTCCCTCATCGAACTGAATCGAATAGTTTTAGTTCGTTTCAATCCGATATACACGTATTCATTTGTGAATCATGCAATTTCGATTGTATGGTTCACAAATGTATATATGTATGAATAGCTTAGAATAGTTAGCTAGGACAGACGTGTCTTTTTCCAGGAAACAGCCCAAGCCGAGGTGTGCGTGCACCCTTGTGTATGTTACCCAAAACCAAAATCGGCTGAGTGCCCTAAGCGCTCGGCCTTAGTTGTCCGGTGAAGCTGTAAAGACCTTGCCAGGTCAATAGCACAGTCAGTTCGAAAAAAAAAAAAAAAAACTAAAAGTATTTGAGTACGGCATGAAACTTCGTATCACAATAAATGAATAATTACTTTAACTCCAAGCAACTGGTTTTTATGTACTCTTTAATTTCAATATGAATACAGACACCAAATATGACAGATTGATACTGGCAAATGTATATGCGAAATAAAAAAACATACCCGTAACAAATATCATTGTGGATATGATGTTCGATCTCTGGGGATCCGTATCTTGCATGCACAGCGCTGGGCATAGGATAAATGGGATTGCTACTATGGCTCCAATCATGGTTAGGTAATGCTGCCAACAAAAAAACATACACACACATCTTTCTATGTATGTTATTTATTTTAATTTTGACAACCAATCTTCTAGTAGATTATTACTGATTATTAAAATATAAAGCTGAGTAACACAAAATTCAAAAAGCAAATTCTAAAAAAGTAATACGTGTTGAGATTCGAACCTGTGGACATCGAATTGATACTCCACAGCTCAAACCACTTGTCCATCACGACTTACTGTTTTTTTTTTCATCGTAACACCACAAGGTGACTGCATTGTAACTGATGATTTATCAAATTTTTCCAAACATACATAACATTTTCAAATTTAATTTGGGAAAGTAAAGTGAATATACTTAATTCCTCAAATTAGAGTATCTATTACATTTGTGAGAGTGGTTTAACTGTAAGTTACGTAAAATGGACTAGAACGGCTTAACAACTTTGGAAATAAAATACTTCTTGGAGCACCTGTTTAATCACAGGTGTCAATTTCTGGGTCTATATAAATATATAAAAATCCAGTGTCATAATACGATGAACTCCGAAACTACTCAATCGATATTCATGAAAGTTGGCATTTATGTATACTTTGGTCCGACTTAAGATCTCTCTGAAAAATTATAGTATCTTAGTATAATTTATATTTCGATTAATGGCCTCAATATTTTTAATTATAAATTAAATTATTGTCAATGTTGATTATCGTTATTAATTGTAAGTTTCAGCAGTCTCAAACAGATGGCGCTATAAATTAGTTTCTTGACAGGAAACTGTAAAACAGACTGTTATAGATATCTCATAGATGGGGTCACGTTTTAATTTTAAATTTATTTTTCAACTCCAGTTTTTTTTATGGTGCCCATGTTTTGTTAATCAATTTACTACGTAACCTCGTTTTTTCTGTATTAATTTTTAAAGGCAGACCCCATAATAGCAAATACTTTATCATAATTTTAATTCAACATTTAATAACTCAGCCACAGCAACGCGTGGTCTCGCCAGCTAGTAAATTATAATAGTTACAAAACATATTCGAACATTCTCTAGACACTAGATTCCCTAGAACGATTCATTAAAAGAATTCTCCATTAGAATAGAGTAGAATTTAAGAAGAACAATGATAATAAAGATTAAATTACCTGTAAAGCCATAAAAATGCATAGGTACCAGGGTGGACAGTCATCGATTCCATAATTAACTATTCCTTTTCGATCTTCCACGTCTTTTTGCTCGCCTGGTACATTGTCTGTGTGCTAAATAATAAAGAAATAAAAAAAAAATCATATAAATAAATATTAGTGGAAACTGATAACTGGCATATTATGTTTTATTATTATTGTTAGCGTACTATTAGCGAACTAACGTTTTTTGTTCAATCGAGATTAGGTATAGAAGATATTATATATTTCCACTAGCTGAGCCCGCGACTCCGTCCGCGTGGAATATAATGCTTCTTACATGAACAGTGACTAATAAAATCATGTGAATGTATTAAGTCAATTTACTTATCTACTTTTCTCTCGGGCTTAAGTCGCGTCGTCATTAAGATTACAATAACTTTTGATAGAATGAAACGATTGTAATAAAACTGCTTAAGACTAAATGTTAGTCGAGAAATGCTTTATGATTTACTTAGTGTGGTTTTATCGTGAACGCAGTGAGTGTGAGCAGTGATGCGTGTTCAACAAACCAACAGACATACTTTTGTAAAAATGATTGAAATGTTGTAGTCCGGTGAAGCCTGCAAGGTCAATAGCGTAGTCAGTTCGAAAAAAAAAAAGATTAAAATGTATTTTACTACTTCTTCCTAGTCGCCTGCATCAATTTTTTTAACGTAACTTTGCATTTCCGCCTGGAATTAATTGGTCGCTATAAGTGTTATGACTGCAATATAAAACGTTGCAGTAAATTTATGAAGACCTTTGGAAATCAGGTTTCAGAATATAATTATACCCCATATATTTTTAATACTTTCAACCACTAACGCATAACTTTTTCGAAATATTGACAATATTAATAAACTTACCAAATTCCGCATTATATTCTCCAAGCCGACATTAATAACAGTGTTGTGTACCATTTTCTTCTGAAAACAATAAAATTCACAATAAAAACATGATTATTAAAATCAACGTATAAATTTTTCAGAAATCTAGTTTTGCTATTAGGCTAACAACCGCCCACAACTTTGTATCGATTAGGCCCCCCTCGGCAGCGGCCTAGGTCCGTTTCCTCGAGATGGAGCCCTTGAGTGCGCTGCTGGCGCGATACAGTGACACAAAATCTTACATCGCTGCGACAACATTACACATGTCACCTCCACACACGTGCACGCATACACGCTTACACATGCAAGTGGAATGGTTATACTTTTTTCCCTTCTCAAACTGAAATAGTTTAGAAAATTATCCCATACGAAATATATATAACAGTTGTTGAGGTATGTATGCTTGGTACACATATATGTTTCAACAACTCATATATGTATGAATAGTTAGGATAGCTCAGATAGGTCGCGAATTGTGTGCATCAGAGCTCAAGCCGAGGTGTGCTGTTCAGGGTGCACAGTTATCAAATAAAATCGGCTGAGTGACTTAGTAGTCTACGTATGTTCTACGTAATTCCGCTAGTCCTCGATAGATGGCTTTGTATTAAAGTTAAAAACGTTTGACTTTGCAGTGGTCCGATTGACTGACTACTCCTGGAAGTGTAGCCTCTCCTTTTTACCCATGCGGCCAATGAGAGACTTTATATCCGCCATTTTTTCTCGGAAAGCACAAAATTCACTTAGCACACTGCTCATCTATAATTTGACACAATTCGAGTTCAAAATCACTACATTTGTTATGCTATTTTTACATTTATAACTAGCTGTGCCCACGACTCCGAGAACGCGAGAACCTAATAGAAAAAAACAATGACTAATACAATCATCTGATTGTATTAAGTACTTATATTATTTACTTTTTTCTCGTACTTAAGTCGCGTCGTCATTAAAATTACAGTAACTTTTGACAGAGTAAACCAATTTTATTGAAGCAAAGACTAAATGTTACTTGATGATATGCTATATGATTTTCTTGATGAGGTTTTGTCTACTACTGTACTGACTTTAGCGGTGATGCGTATTCAAGCAAACAGACAGACAGACATTTAAAATTGAAATGTATTTTATTACTTATTCCAAGACACCTGCGTCAATTTTTTTCACAAAAATTTAAAAGGTATAGACACGTTACATTTTCATTCTTATAATATGTATAGATAACGCCAGAAGGATGCAATGACTCCTGCTGCGGCAAGGCCACATATACACGATGAAAATTAACGCTACATTTTATACATTTTGTGCCATCCGTTTGTGACGTAAATTTGCTACAACTCTCATACTTGAGACCTGGTATAGTGATTAAAATATCGATCAATTTAGTACACCAACTACGTTGAAAGATGGCGCTGTATTGTCAAACGGAAACGGAAAACAAACTGTACAACCACCATGTATGGACACACTGGTTGAGGGTCCATAATGTTCACATACGTTTGAGTAACAAGATCTCTTCAATTTCGTCCACTATTTATATTCAAAATAATATTATTTTGATTAGGGATTATTTTTTTTTGCATCTATTTTTCTATTATAGTTTCATATTTTGTATTTTTATAATGGTTTATTATATCTAATATTATATTATTACTGTGAAGAATCTGAAACCACAAATCCTGAAAAAAATGGCAATATAGCATACAAACCATAATCTGGAAGAACTTCGTTTTTAACCGGAACGAAAAATTTTAAGGTTAAAAGAGCCCATCAGACTTCGTAACTATTCGTAATCATGCATACAGTGGTACAACAAAATAATCCCAAGCAGGGTTGATGTCAGGCAGGCGGCCGATCGTAAAAATTAAGCCTAATCATATACCACAACATGAGAAACATGTTGTACCGACCCTACTTATGTGAGATAAGGGTAAGAAGAAGAAGATTATTTTGATTAGGGTAAATGTTAACAGTTTTAAAGGATACTATATATTGGGGCATTCCACGTAAAATCGGAAGGTTTGAAAAAATAGCCCTCCTGGTAAAAAAAATCTAATCTCTTATTGATGAGTTTAAAATTTCTAAATCGAATATAAAAGAAAGAAAAATTTAAATATTTATATTAATTTTTTCTATAAAGGTCATCAATAACAAAACTTGAAAAAAGATCAAATTTGGACCATTTTAATAAAGTTTTATAAAAAAACAAAAAAATTGTTATTTGTTATCCTTTGTTATTGATATCGGAGAATCTTCTAGTAATAAATAAAATCTCAAAATTTACCAGGAGGACTATTTTGAGGAGTAGTAAAACATAAAATTTAAGACATAAAAAAAAAACAAATTAAAACCATCCGATTTGGCATGGAAGGTCCCATTTTTTCAATATTTCGTTTTATTTTTCACTACACAAAAAAGAAGGGCCAACAATGGAGTATATATAAAATTACTTTATGAAAGAGACTGATAATAAATCACATATGTTATATAACTGACATTAATTTTACAACAAAGACTTCAGTGAACTAAAAACTTACTTAATGTCCGTCTATTGCCTTCAATTTAACGGAATACTTAAAAGATAAGTATGAACTTAATTTATTTATTAAATTAAAACATACAAGGACTTACATAAATAACACACTGCTTCGTATTAAAAAAAAAAACAAAAATAACACAATTTCGTTAACTTTCAATATAAACACTACACAGTCAGCCTGAAGTCTCAACTATTGACATTACAAATTGTCTGTAATTCAAAGATCACGTTCAATTTATACGCGCGCAAGCATGTAACTGGGTGCTATAATAACAATCGTATGTTTAACAATACTTAAATGTGTATAATGTACACGTGATGTCCTTGTGGGATGTGAACGACTTTGCTAGGTCCTCATAGGCGTTTTTATTTTATTGTAGTGTATTGTAGCCGTCTCGCAGAAGGAGGCGGCGGAAAGGTTCCGTGAGCAGGATCCTCAAAGTCACTCTCTCCACCAACGGAGGACAGGCAGGAGGAGGCAGCAGTTTGACCGCCTCCTCCCACCGTAGCCGGACATCTTCCTAGGGCAACAGTTCCTGCGGATGGAGGAAACGGCCGGCGTGTACCCGGCTGTCTCCTAATTGGACGAGGCCCGGCGGCGGCGATATCGCTGCTGGGTCAACCGCTGGGGCGGCACGATGAAGTCTATAGAGATCTCGTGCCGCCCCAACTTAGCGGCAGACGTACACCGTGGGGTTTTAGTCTGTGCGAGTCGGACATAACCCACCCTCTCCCCCGAGAGGGTGGTGTATCCATAAGGGATTTCCCCACGTTAAAAAAAAAACAAAAAAATGGGTTTTTCCTAAGCAAGTGTTGGTGTAAGTATTCCGGCAGCTACAATTAAGAACTAGTCTTCCACATGGTTTATCGTATTTACCACCTTACACCTTATCGTCATTTGACATCAGACTGTGGTAAAACGCTAAAACTAAATAGAATTAAAAATAATAATAATCGGATCCCGTCTTTATCAAACTAAAAATGACTAGAAATTAATCAAGACCATAGCTACTAAAACGCACTGTCCAGTTTGAAAGTCTACATACGTATAAATAAAACTTTAATCCTGTATTTTCACTAATTACAAACTAAATTAGAAGCAATTTAGTAGTGCATACTTGTTACGTTTTTTTAATACAATTTGTGATTCGATAAATGCCTCCTCTAAATACTTCAATATTTCTTTATCTCTTGTTATAGGTGAACTACTCTTTTAATACTAGGCCAGGTTTCGAACCTGCGAATATTAGATTGATATTCCACCGGTGAAGCCGCACGACCACTACGACGATAATGATAGATTATATCTAACATAATATCTTAAATACATTACAAAGTTTGTGTTTTCACAAATTTTCGAACAATTTGGTTCAATTTTTGTGTGCAATCTCAATCTTATTAGAGTTCATTATTTTTACATTTGGCTCTTGTTCTTTTTTTTTAATTGGTCCTTTAGATAAGGATATAGATAATAATAATTATATATTTTTTAATTTTATTTTTTTTATTATTGTAGAACGGCCAAATGACTGCATTATGCCTGATGGTAAGCACAGTACAATTCAGAAACAATGGCGACCACAAATTGACACACTATCCATCGCCAGTCGCCGCTGTCATGCCGGCCTGCAAAAAGACGGATATGCACAGGCTGATCCCGAAACGCGACCCGCAGAAGCGAATCACTGTGACAGGCTTTTTTGCTATAGGTATACATGGTGGTTTAGACCCAGTCAGGCTGTAAAACCCTACCACTCCGCTTTCGCCATTGCCTCGTTCGTTATTCAGCAGGGTGCACCATGTGCCATGTGAAGTTGGCTTGGGTGTCTCAGGTCTTATGATGTTATTCGATACCCCTTACACCGCAAAACAACAACATAAGGTCCCTCAAACAATATATCTAATTTATCCGTGATTCATGCTTTAACAATAACAAATCACTTAGTTTATATTTTTATGGTGTTTCGGTAATTGTTTGCTTTTTAATAAATTATTTATTGCATATTTGTGTGCACCTTGCAAACAATACTTTCATTCTATATAGGTTATATGAGGGTTCTATATTATATTTTATTCGTTTCGAAATATCAGACGGTTTTCTAAATACTAGCTTATATGGGGTATATTTTGTCGGTGTATGATATACGTCGATGTACAGCCTTATTCCCAAAATGGTCCAGGTGGACCCCCAGGGTCTATGGGGGTCTACGTTGGCATTAAATACTACGGGGTTAACAATTAGTAACCGGGGGTCCACGAAAATTTATCTTCTCTCGATAGTGAAGAACTAAAATGTTGGCTTGACTCCGCCTATCAATGATATATGATAATATTTTAAGAAGTTCAGTAACTGTTACTTTTAAAACCTTGCATATTCTATATTCAGTACAACGTGTCGAGACTTGCATATTTCCATAGTTAGATCTAATCTTCACATTGTTTGTCGAGTTTCGGGAACATGGTAGAAATGTAGCTGCAGGGGGTCCACAGGAACCGGATAAATTTTGAAAGTGGAAAAAATAGTCTGGGAATTTCTGATGTACAGTGTTGTTGAAAGTAATCTTGTCTGACCTTTCGGTATTCCTATATAGTCCAGTCAACAAGTTCAAAAACGTGATAAATAGAGATAAAGGTCCTAAAAACATGAGCGATAGCTCATTCGATTCGGAATCACCTCTAGAAAAAGGTTTTTGAAGAATTTTGGGGCAGGTAAAAAATTGCAATTGTTATTAATAAAATAAAATGAAAAATAAATGATATTTAGTTTTTCTTTAATAACTCAAAAAATATTAACATTTTGTCACGTTGTAAATTCCAACCGTGTTTGAATCTAATAACATCAATTAATTGTTTAATAATAACCTTACAACACTACACATTTCACAGACAATTTATTATTAATATCACATTTCTTTATCTGAATTAGTAGTAAATAATTATCTGTGGCTCATACGGTGATTGCCTTCACGGATTAGTAGTCTGTTGCGGGGTGTTGCCGCGCCCAGATTTTATTTTGCCCATAAGTGTAGTCAAATTAATTAAAATCATTATTTTCAGTATATATTAAAAATCCATAATAATTTTAAAACGTTAATCATTACAATCTGTAATTATGACATTTGATTCAGTTCAAATTCGTTAATTATTGGATTATCTCAGACGCTCGCGTTGTCCAAACTTGATTTCTTACGCTGGTATCCCGTAAGCTGTCAGCTGACGGACGGGGTGCCGTGTCATTGTTTTTGGAAAGCTTTCTTTTCTATTTTGGAGCGGCCCGAAAAAGGAGTTGTTTTTTCCTCTCCGCTGCGGCCAAGTGTTGGTGCTGAAAGCAGCCCGAGTGATCACTCAGTTTCCGGAGTTCTTGGTTTAGACTCGACTCTCCGGCAAGACAGTGGTCGCGTTTCAGCGTCGCGTCACGTGTATTCTCTTCAAAACCCCGATGTATGGGGTTTTTCCATTTGGATATTTTTGCACTTAAATAACTGAGGCCCGCTGCCGAGTTAGAAACTCAGCAGACTGCAGCGAGTATTGCGGTGCTCCGCTGACCAGCCAGTTCGGGCACTCGCTGAACCTGCACCCCTTGGATCCCCGGAACGTGGTGTTCACGGCAGACGCTCCTAGCAGCTAAGCTTGTTATAATATCTTAGTTTAAGTTCGGTGGATTCCTTTCCTTTACATAAGCCTGGTTTTCCCACTCCCTGAGAAGTGTGCTTTCTTATAATTACTTAATTAAGTATTTAATTATTAAGTTTTGTTTGTCCGGTTGTTAAATCCATCACCTTCGGGTAAATATTAAACGGTTGCACTGTTGCCAGGTGTTTTTTTCTTTTACCCCAGGCCTACAGTGTTACAATTTAAGCAATAGAGATAAAGGTCCTAAAAATATGAGCGAGAGCTCATTCGATTCGGAATCACCTCTAGAAAAATGTTTTTGAAGGATTTTGGGGCAGGCAAAAAATTGCAATTGTTATTAACAAAATAAGATGAAAAAAAATGATATTTAGTTTTTCGTTAATAACTCAAAAAATATTAACATTTAAGCAATAGAGATAAAGGTCCTAAAAATATGAGCGATAGCTCATTCGATTCGGAATCACCTCTAGAAAAATGTTTTGAAGGATTTTGGGGCAGGTAAAAAATTGCAATTGTTATTAACAATATAAGATGAAAAAATATATATATTTAGTTTTTCGTTAATTCGTTAATAACTCAAAAAATATTAACATTTAAGCAATTTTGAAAAAAGTTCGTTAAAGAGGAGGAAATTTCGGATAAAAAAGTGATTTCAACAAGTTTTATAAAAGTAAACAATCAAAAATCAATAAACGTTGCCTTATGGCAGTTATCTTCAAGACTATTTCGGACTATTCATAACCTTTGCCTATGTTAGCGCCATTTTGGGGGTCTCCAACCTATCATTTATTGCTTAGAACTGAACACTTTTTCAACACTTTTCTAATTCCTACCTTTCTCTGTAGCTATTATTTTTGTGATTCTTAAAATAAAGTTGTTAACGATAGCTCTAGCTACTGTAATCGTTTCTTTACTCTGAAAATGATGAGTGTCTACAAATTTATTTAACTATCTTTATGGCTTAGGTAAGGGGTGTCGAATAACATCGAAGACTTGAGACATTCAAGCCAACCTCACCCGCACGTGGTGCACCCTGCTGAATAACGGACGAGGCAATGGCGAAAGCGGGGTGGTAGGGATTTACAGCCTGATTGGGTCGCAACCACCATGTATATGGCGCAAAAGCCCATCATAGTGATTCGCTTCTGCGGGTCGCGTTTCGGGATCAGCCTGTGCATATCCAACCTTTCGCAAACCGGCATAACAGCGGCGACCGGCGATGGATACTCTGTCAATCGGTGGTCGCCATTGTTTTTGGATTGTACTGTGCTTACCATCAGGCACAGTGCATTCACTTTGCCGTGCTACAATAATAAAAATAAAAAATATATATATTTATTATTATCTATGTCCTTATCTAAAGGACTGATTAAATCTAAAAATACTTTCTCTAAAGTATATCTTTAAAAATTGTTCTTGATTTTTACTGTCGTTATCGAGTTCGCAATATTACGTTTATATGTTTAGAACATTGAACAACAACAACAAGACGGTGGTTCTCTTTTCAATAGCCTTATATCTAACGTGGCAGTTAAAGTGTTAACATGAAGTAAGAAATCAAAAATATTATTAAAGACTAGTTTGTGTTCGTGATTTTACTTGCGTTTATGTAGATTTTATGGTGGTAGAGCCACGCTGAAACTATTACTGGTTTTAGCATGAATGGGTCGGCTCGCTCGGGGTAGTACCACCCTCTCACAGAAAACCGACGTGAAGTAACAGTGCTTGCATTGGTGCGTTTCGTTCGGTTAGTGAGAGCGCCGGAGGCCCACCTCCC
>MU158831.1:697890-804622 GCA_015888305.1 Antheraea pernyi | reverse complement strand
ATCACGTATAGGGTCGATGCAGTCAGGAATGGCAATAAATACTTCGTAGATACTGTCACTATTTATTTGGCCAGAGCTTCGCCTTACAATATTGGGTACATGTTAAAAAGTGCGTAGATATCACAGACATCTTGCCTTTTAAAGGCCGATCTATAAAAGTCAAAGCGATTACTATTTATACATAATTCCGCAAAATAATTAAAGTAATACAAAAATAATGAAGTATGAACAAATTAATGTTATTTAAGCTATACAACAATTTTATATAATTATCCTTATTTATGTATCTCGAATGTGTTTACTAATCTGTCTCGACATGTAGATCAGCGACATCTAGCCTTTCATGGCCGAAATATGAAGTCAAAGAATATACTATTTATTATTCATAATGATCAAACTAATGATTGGCCATTTCCCAAATTTTGTTCTTCCAGCTAACGCAAGTTTGTGGCAGTGTTAATGCAAGTTGGCAATATAAGTGTAAGTCTAAGTATAATGTTGAAGAGAAAACCTTATATTTTACGTACTTTTACTGTAGTAAACTATACTATATCCTGTTATCACCCACCTCCGGTGCCGCTGCATCACATTCAAGAGACGAGACTACAACACGACTGGAACATTGATATTAGCGCCACCATATTATAAATATACATCGCACTGTGCCTATGTACTATGTGGTTACTGTGCCTATGTACTATGTGGTTGCTGTGCCTATGTACTATGTGGTTACTGTGCCTATGTACTATGTGGTTGCTGTGCCTATGTACTATGTGGTTACTGTGCCTATGTACTATGTGGTTGCTGTGCCTATGTACTATGTGGTTACTGTGCCTATGTACTATGTGGTTACTGTGGCTATGTACTATGTGGTTACTGTGCCTATGTACTATGTGGTTACTGTGCCTATGTACTATGTGGTTACTGTGCCTATGTACTATGTGGTTACTGTGCCTATGTACTATGTGATTGCTGCCGTATGTACTACCTGCTTGTTACTGTATGTATTTTACTGTATGTACCTTTACAGAACTACATAATAATCCGCTGGAATGTGATAACTACATATGTGTTATAAAGCAAGTGCTATGTGATAAATGTGTTATAAAGCAAGTTACTCGTATTATTTTCTATTTTCAGATCATACACAGTAATCACATAGTACATAGCCACAGTAATCACATAGTACATAGCCACAGTAATCACATAGTATATAGTTATGGCGAATCTTTAACTGCAAATGCAGCAGATCTTAATCTTCCCGCCAATTTTTTTACGTGCGGACCCGATTGTAATACCCAAGAACACAGTATTGTCAGCTACTAGATTCCCATCGATCTCGATTCTACTGAGTAAACGGAACATTAGGCAAGGTAAATCTTATACATTTTGTTTTGTCAGCATTAAGCAATAGATTGTTTAACGCAAACCAATCGAAAACTTTATTTAAAGTATTATTTAGATAACTAAGCTCTGAATCTATTCTTTTTACCTTAAATATAAGTGAAGTGTTGTCCGCAAAAAGAACCATGTCAGCACACTAGCAGCGCACTAGCGGTAGATCATTTATATATATACAGAACAACAACGGCCCTAAAATAGAACCCTGTGGAACGCCTATTCGAGTCAGTGATCCCGCTGACGTTATCCCGTCTACACTAACTTTGTGACAACGATCTTTTAAATAGACGACTAGAAGGTCGATAGAAGCTTCACAAACACCATAGTGTTTAATTTCAAAATAAGGGCACTACATGGTCAACGCAGTCAAAAGCCTTAGACAGATCACAAAACGCACCAACTGCATCCTGCGATCCCTCCCGAGCTCGAAAAATATGACTTAGTAATGTTGTACCAGCGTCAGTAGTAGATTTCGATTTTGTGAAACCAAACTGTCGACCATCCAGAAACTTTTGCACTGTAAAATATTCCACTAATTGTTTAATTTATTGTTTAATCTTTTCAAAAATTTTACTTATCGACGGAAGTACAGAAATAGGTCTATAATTTCCAAGACTACTTCTGCAGCCTGATTTAAACAAAGGAACCATTTCGCTTACCTTCATTAGATTAGGGAAAGTTCCTTTTCCTTCACTTTCCTCTAATAATAATATTTATTATTGCGAAACATCTTTGAAGTTACGTATTAAAGAAAGAAAAGTTAAAGTTGTCGTGATATAGAGGTTTGACCGGTGGAATATCATTTCGATGTCCGCAAGTTCGAATCCCATGTACCAACGATTTTTTCGGAATTCGCGTATATTTACTAATTTCAATTGGTTATATTTTCTCACACAACACTTTGTAAATATTGTAATCTGTTATTTTCAACGTACTTTTTATATTTAGAATGGATTTTTATAATGCTCTCCCGTGAAAAATACAGATTATTAGTTACACCGGAAGCACTTTGTGCTATTATTAGCTCCTTATTCTAAGTTTTTTTTAATAATTATTACCCATTGTTCAACCGTCGCACGATGGTAGATATCGTTGTTATAATGTTTATTAAATTAAATGTATATATTATAAATATCTAATGGTTCTAGTACAAGGCAAATCGGAATCTGCTGATATTGTTGACTATACTGATACCATATTTTGTTCCATCGCTTCATTTTCGTTGCGCCTTCTGGGTCCCCGTACAGCGTGCGGGTTGCCATAATGAAATGATGAACACGCATCCTTACTATATGAATGCTTATTCTGCCAAATCAGTCAATAAAACAGCTGAATTAAGGGTAAGTTAAACTTTGATCTTGAATAAATATTGACGGAGTTGATTTATCAAAAATTTACTTTAAACCTTTTTTGTAGAACGTTAAATTCTCTATAAAAATAATGAATGGGTATTGCAATACGATATATCATTCATTAGTTATATAAATCAATGGAAAAAAAACTTTTTTTCTGTGTTATTCTTATGTGAAATTGAAAAGTGCGATGCGGACAACCTAAATATTAAGGACTCTTTATTTTCAGAGGCCTATTTTGGCATTAAAACGAAACTTTTGAGCGTGGCTCCGAGGAAAAATAATCTTCTTTTTTTTTTAAACGCTCTAATATATATATACTAACGTGTATATATGTGTATGTATATATATATACACGAATATAAACTATAGCTATTCCCTATTAAAAGGTTATGTAATCTTGTAATAAATGAATATATGGCATTTGCGTACTGAAATACAAGTCTTTCGAATTACTAATATGATTATTCACCTGTGAAATTGTTTATTATATACATATATACTCTTATGCTAACACACGCATTGAGTTGACGAAATTCCATCAAAATTAATGTTTCCCTGTGGACAGAGGGAGAACCGGCCAAGTCCCAAGCCGTTTATAAATTGTTACAAAACTGAATCCATTTTAATCCTATAATAAATAAAACACAATTATATATAAATACTTTATTTAAGTAGTGAAACATTTAAAATAATCATTTCTTGTTATTATAAATCGACAGTGAAAAGGCTTATCGACTCAGTTAAATAGGCTGCATCAGCACTCAGTTACAGCCACGTTTCGCGCACTAAAGTTAAATTACAAAATAGGCCTGAAATTATAATCCTACTTTAAAATGGTCACACAATCAATCTAAAATGACTAGCAATAAAGCATTTCTATATTAAAAACACATTCATGACACAATAAAAAAAAGAAAAACACTTGTTTCTTTTAACGTGATCTGATCACAGATACTTTTTAAATTTAGTTTATCATGACCTTAATTTTGTTCTAAGTAATTATCTAAAATATTTATAATATTTAACATAAACAAAAATGTTACTATGTAGACATCTTAGTATATCTATCTCACTTATTCAATACTATATTTATAAGAGTAGCACCGCACACCGCTCCAACCCTTTTATAATATTCTCAGTTACAGTTATTGACCAAAACTATAGTCTAGTAGAATGTAATACATTAGTCATTCGACTCATCTATATAATACCGTTTAACGACAAATAAATACACAAAATAAATTAAATAAAAAAACGATATCCATTATTCTTTAAGATAAATATTAAAATCGAATAAAAACCATAAACTAACAACTAATATTGTCAGTGCATTTCACCAATTAAAGATGATATATTTTTGAAGTGAAACTTGTAATGCGACTTCCAACAAGGTTGCGTTAAACGTTTAACGCTAAGGGAGAATAGAAAGAGACAGAGCGATCGTTAGCAACGAGTAGCGTCCAATATTCCTTGATGCAGTTTTTGCAAGAAATATTTAAAAACTCAAACATTCCGTATCATACTTTAGTTATCATAATCCCATTGTAAATGGATATTTCTCCACTCGAAAATGATAATTAAAAGATGCGATCAATTGTGAATTGTAAGCAATGTTAATAAAGTTTGTCTTAAAGAAACAATATGATTTCGCTAAAAATCAATTTCTACCCCTTACTATTTTCATTTCCACATTACGAAGTTTCACTTCTTCCGCGCGGAGAGACTGCACGCACTATTTTTTTATTTCCTTAAGTAAATCAATTACTATACTCTCAAGCTATAATAAAATCATAACGATAAGTTTGTTTCTTCCGTGTAATGTTTTACTGTTTCAGTGATATCTCATTCAAAATAGTTAAACACAAGTGTGGTGACGTGACACAAAGACATTTAATATCGTCTTTGGTTGGACCCAAAAAGTTAATCGACTTAAATAATGATCATTTTAGTAACCAAACACCGATTACTAATATTATAGAACTGGAGGGTTTGTTTATTTGTTTGGTTGAACGCGCTAATCTTAGGAAATAGTGGTCCGATTTGATAAAACATTTCAATGTTAGATAGCTCATTTATATATCACCACACTAAGACCAATATGAGCGGAGCACCAATGAAGAATGTTTCAAAATCGGCGTTTTTTTTCCTTTTGATAGCTACCTCTGCGTGTTAGTGTTGTCCAGAGTAACTATTCTACGCGAAGTCGCGTGCAGAAGCTAGTGCTGGATAAAGATTAACGTAAGTAACCACACAACCTCTGTTTGTTCTTCTTTTTTGTACATTCACAACCAATTCTGTCATCATCATCATCATCAGCCTAAGAGATCCACTGCAGGGTCATAGGCCTCTTCCCGAAGGAAGATATGGGCATAATAACCACATCATTATGCGACGTATTGACGGTTTGAAACTTTGAGAAATCCACAGTTCTGTTTCGCCATATACAGTAGTACTACAAGAACATTTCTCAGGTTCAGGTTTCCTCACGATGTTTGCCTGCCCAGTTAGTCGATAGCGTTACCAATTTAAATTAGTAAATGTAGACGAATTTCAAAAAGTTCATTGGTGCATGCCGAGGTTTCAACCTGAGGACTTATAAGATTGATATTCCACCGGATATCAAACCATCACGACTATTGTGTATGTTGAAAATTATTATAGTCGTTACAACGTGGCAAATTCTTACAACAAGATGGACGCATTCTTGGTAAAATTTATCAAGGAAGTTTTGTGTGCCATCTTGTAATTCTTGCTCCGTTATAACATTTACTTCACCTAAGCACAATAACCAAATCATGTAGGATGCAACGAATAAAAAATAAAACACTAAAAATACCGACAAAAACTACAAAACACTGGTTCACAAAATAGAATATAGAAATTATATCTGCGCTACGTTATCTAAAATAATAAATAAAGATTGACCTTTAATTAAGAACACGTTTCCTAAAATGAGCTCTATATTCATAATAACAAATGATTTTTTTAATAGTAATGACCGCATTTCTGAAGAGTACAGTTCCGCTAATGCCATATGTTTAGAAAATAAAATGAAGGTGACTGGCCATTAGGAAACCTTGATCTTTGCTATTGAAAATAACCAATATAAGTTTATCTCTAAGCCCGATTAGCTAACACCACGAATATTTTTACTAAATGTTCCAAAAATTTTTGGCAAGTTTTCCGTCAAAACTTTCTAAAAAAACGTCGGAAATATAAATAAGTGTGATTGATTCTTAAATAACTAGAAAGAAGAGGTCTAGAGATCATTAAATTTCGGTTGTTACGGTGGGTAATGTCTAAGGGTGTCTGTGAATTTTTTTTCACGGAGAAATTGTAATATTAACGAAAGATAAAAATTGTATAAAAACATTCGACACTTTAACCAAATTTAAATCTCAACTAATACGATATATTTTGTTACATTGATAATAATTTACTAGCGGGTCCGGCGGACGTTACCCGCCCTGATAATAAAAAACCTTCACAATTTATATACCTATACCTTCCTCACGAATCACTTTATGTACTGGTGAAAACCGCATGAAAACCCGTTGAATAATTTTTGAATTTATCGCGAACAGACAGACAGACATGACAGTTTATAATATGTAATGATAATCTCTGTATTATACAGTAGAACCTTGTTAAATAGTAATTTAAGAGCGCTCGGTGCTTGAATAATGAAATATAGAGATTTCATATTCTAAAGATTTTTAGATTATATAGATAATAATTACTATTGTGTAAAAATAGAATATAGTGTTAAGTAGGTTAGTACTTGTAATATTGTATAGAATAGATAGATGTAGAAATAATAGTTTGATGATAAAAATAATAATGTAGGTATAAAGGTAAATGTATTAGCATTTGAAGAAAAGGCGAAGAGTCTCTCATAAAACCGACGCACTTTATAGTGGAAGGGTCTAGTTTTTCGATTAGACTTTCATTGAAATCCTACAAGGAAATTCTGAAAAATCGTTCTCTCCAGTTTAACTTTGGATCGGCAGTTTTATAAATTATTGTGAGTCCGTTGAAGGTGGCTCACACTTTCAGAGGTATATTTTTCGAAGGGAAAATATGTACTGAAAATTGAAAGAAAACTTTGATTATTTCGACTCACCGATGGTTCAGATATCGAGAGATACACATATTGGGGATTTAAAGGAAGGAAATTAGTCCTTTTTGGGGTGTAGAGAATTTCGACTTCTCGAGGTTATATAGTACTTATTATCTATACTATTATTATAAAGCTGAAGAGTTTGTTTGTTTGTCTGAACGCGTTCAGGAACTACAAGTCCGATTTAAAAAATTATTTCAGTGTCAGATAGCTCATATATCATCACGCTAAGACCAATAGAAGCGGAACACTAATGAAGAATGTTTCTAAATTCAAAATCGTTTTGTTGTTTTTTGTTGAGAGCTTCCGCTGCATGCTAGCGTTAGCCCAAAGTAACTATTCCACGCGGACGAAGTCGCGGGCAGAGGTTAGTTATTTACAGTCAAAATCTGTTATAACGACATCGAAGGGACTACTCATATTTAGTCGTAACAACCGGTGATATTTTCGAGATACGGCATTCAGCCGGGACCTTTGTTCTGGGTCAATATAACCGGTATGTTGTTCTAAACGATGTCGCCATAAACGGTTTTGACTGTATATATATGTAAGTAAATATCTGTTTATGTTTCTAGTACAATATTACTATTTTACTAATAATCGCTGACATCTTCATCCACGTCAATGACGAAATAAAATTTAAGAATAATAAAATTTTGCCTGGCAATGCCTCCTGGCTAGTTACCTAATGGTAAAATAAATACCCTGGGAGTGTTTGGCGGATTATGGTTTGTCATGTAGAGAATTTTATTCATAGTCTTGTGTTATATGACTCTATATTTTGTAAAATTGATGGTGTTTTACGTAATACAGTTCGGTTATTGTGCATAAGTGAAATGAATGTAAAATAATACCACGGACCATGAATTCTGAGATGCCACAAAAACTCCCTGGAAAGTTCTAACAACAGAGACACCATCTTGTTGGAACATTGAAATTATTCACACGATACTTATTGTGTAAAATATGTTGCAATCTCCATTGAAATAAAATATTGACACTGGCAATGTGGAGCCAGAACAAGAAAAAGAAGAAGAAAAAACATATAAAACATTTATTGAAGGGCACTCAGGTGTGCTAACTTTCACAATGATCGGTCAAACCTTGTTGGAGTTCCATAGTTCATTTATATTTTATCCAACAATCTCGCTAGTGATATAATAAAAGAGTGAGAAAAGCAAAACCAGTATTTTTTCATTTATGATAGGGTGGAATAAAATATGAAATCATTGAAAATAAAAAAATTACAATTTTTCATTTGTAAAACTTTTTTACGCCCTGTGTGTTAAAAAAAGCGTAGCATTTTGATCGGATACATTATTGTATGTCCTCTTTATTATATTTTAATACTTTTTAACACACGCAGCAATACCACCCGTGAATTTTATGTAAGCACTATAAGGATCTACATTTTACCTATTTTTAATAATGGGAGGGGGATATTTTACACTTCCATATTTTTGTTTCATTATAGATATTGTAAAAATTATACTAAACAAAAGAGGGGAACGAGATAAGAGCTTTGCTTAGTTTTGCTGACAAGGGGGGATGGGGCAGTTCAAAAATTACTAACAATCAGTTAACCTAATTCTAGTACGGCCTCTATAAATGTTGAACTTTGATTCTAGATATAGAAGACTTCTAGACTATGTTAAAAATCCGATATAAAATAATTAATAGTTAAGTAAAATAATAACCGTAGTTGTTTAAAATTACAACGACTTTTGACATAATAAAATAAACGAAAACAGAAAAAAGGTGCGGATCAAAAGTCTGCACAAATAAATAAATAAAAATCTAGACTTCATTTAATTTGCTGAGTCAAGTCAATATGATACCCGCGTTGGGACAAGGCCGAGCACACGATGCAATCCCCAGTCAAAAGATGTCGGTGTCGAGGAAGATTGATCTCCTCCCAAACTGAAAGAGATTAGTGCCATAAAACAAGAGTTATTCTTTCTCACACTTTTCCCCCTTTCCCATCAATCCCATATCGACATATTACGAAATAAATTCAAAACAGCGGTATAAGTATTAGTCTATGTTACATCTTTACACCTGTAAAATAGTTAAATAAATAATTTGTTATAATAATAAATAGTTAGTTTTATTGAATTTTAATTTATTGTTGGAGCATGCCGTGGTTTCTCTATAAATATGACTACTACATTAAAATTTAATTACAAAATCGTTACTATTAGTATATTTACAAATGCATTGTAATGTTGATGACACATAAATAAATAATAAATATCAAACAAATAAATAAAGAAATAAATATCAACAAAATGTTTGTTATCCATCAAATGAAGAGAGTTCATGGCAGTAGTTAGTCAAACTTAACATAATCATGATTCAGAAGGGGGAGATCACATTAATTTATACGCCTTACCCTGAGTATCAACATCTACAAGCAATATGTTTTGATATCCGTGTAATTATGAGAAATCACTATGGTAGTTAGTCAAAATAAAGATTATTATGATCCAGTGGGGGGAGATCACGTTCATTGCCTCTCCCCTCTCTATATATCAAATTACCATTTAAAGAATTATATTAGAATTAAAAATACAACATACAAATTTTATACAGAATATTATGAAATATTCACGAAAATAATAACCGTAATCTGTGCCTATAAAAATAACACTCGATTCGAGAACCAAATTTATGTAGTGTATTATGCTTTTTTTTAAAAATCATTATGTGTTTCTTTATTGTCTGCAAGCGAAAAAGATTAGAAATAATAACAAAGAACGTGCATTCTGCTGATATATCACAAAAACTCTGCGGAATGCTCTAACCACCGTTTTATTACAACAGTGACGTCAGTAGAAGACATTTAAGTTTCGATAATAACATTAATAATCTTAAATACCAAGAATTTGTTGTGAACGTAGAGAACAGTATGAATAATGTCATTAAGAAAATCTCTTTGGGAAAAGCCCTATTTTTTGTAAGTACATTAATTATAAAAGGAACATGTATCTACTGCAAATAGAAAGCACTCGAGTTGTTTTACTATATACTACTTAAATTTTTGTAATACTGAAACTTATAAATAAAACAATGAAACTAACATGTGATATAATTATTGAAGTATTAATTACTTTTGGCAACATCCACCTCAAAGTCGTTACTGCTTGATTGGGTCGATTGAGACGCTTGTAATTTTCTGAAAAAAAGTGTCACATATTACAATACATTTCCCCAAAAACGATATTAATATAAGAACTGTTTCTTTCAATTTTAAACATGTGTTTACAAAAATTGTTCAAAAACCTGCATAAACGATACAATATTCTAACACTTAAAGAAAAAATTTGGATAAGTTTAGAATTAGTAACAAATATTATAATATATATATATATATAGTATATATATATAGTAAGTAAGTTACAATACTTAGTAAGAGACAATGCAGTGTAGTGTTATTCAGGTATTATGTAAGCAATTTTTTTGTAATTTCTGTCAGTATCCTCTTCCCCTCGTCATCAAACGTAAGCAATGTTCTTAACCCCCTCCTCCCGAATGTTTACATAAACAATTATTATATATAAATAGTTTTTTATCTGTTCTGGTTAAATAAATAAATATTGCTGACGTAATCACCACCCAGACCCTGTGTGCCCCTGTGTTATCAAAAATAAGCAAATAAGGACCCCCTTTAGAAGTTTAGTACTTACATAATACTTAATAGCATGTTAGAACAGTTATCAGTATCGTAGATCAAGTATAGCAGTATGACTGACAGTTATACTTGGACACCGAAGCAAATACAAAATTCTCTGTAGAAGTTGTTAATACTTATACTCCTCTTAAGAGTTTTTGGCGGGATCTTAGTTTGTTATGTAGTGGATTTTATAATTTATTCATATTGTGATGTTGACTCTATATTTTATAATATTTGTGGTGTTTTACGTAATATAGTTCGGTAACTGAACACGAGTGAAGTGGATGGGAAATAATACCACGGAGTATGGATTCTGACTTGCCACAAAAACTCCTTGGAAAGTTCTAACAAGTAGGCCACCATTTTGTCAGAGCATTCAAAATATCTCAAGACTCTTGTAATATAACTACTCCACAATAGCAGTAATAAACTAGATGATTGGTTACCATAAATATTTATCTATGGTCGTAATTAGAAAACTAGTGGAATTTAACTTACCTCTTTGCTTCAATTTCCTTCATTTTCTTTTCCGCTCTAGTCCATATGTCGTCTTTCATTGCTTCTTGTACTTGCGACCTCTCTACATATTTCTTGTAATATTCACCAGCAAGTTCTGAAGGTTTGTATGTCTCTGCATTGCAATTTTTTTCAACAAACCTCTTGGGCTCATCTTTGACGTCTGTTTTTTTGCCAGAACTCTTTTTTCGAAACATATTTACAGGTTCTAAAGCTAAAGGCCTACTGTTTGCTGGTGAAATCTGCCTTGAGTTCACATCATTAGTGTTTGTATTTAGTGTATTTTGCAATATACTATTATCAATTACTCTGGAATCTTCTGATTTAAGTATAGCGTCTTTTTTAACTTGGTTCTCATCAACAATCTCATTACCTATAGCTTGTAGAATAGATTCGACAGCAACATTGCGACCTATTCTCTTGGTTTTATAAAGCTGTTTTCTGTTATTAAATTCTTTAGGAAGTTCCGTTTGCATCATCAGGTTTTCATTCAATGGTTTATTTTCTTCATCATCAATGTCTGTCGTGTTTGAAAGTTGAACCTAAAATCATTTCATTTTAAATTAAATTAGGGAAGTTGGGTATGATCCTGAGCTCAGACTATATGTTGATCAAAATAATCTTTGGTTTTGGTGATTGGGAGATTTTTATTGCTTCTCCTACCATGCTTAAGTTGGAAAAGTATCGTTAAACTTCTATTTGTTTCTTTCGCGTTTATCTCTTTTTAAGCTTAACATACTGTATACTAACTGTGCCCGCGACTTCGTCCGCGTGGTACCTGATGTACAAGACAGTGACAGAAAAAGTCATCTAAATGTCTTAAATCTAATTACTATCTACTTTTCTCTAGTGCTTTAGTCGCATCCTCATTAAAATTACAATAACTTTTGATAGACCGAACTAATTTTAAGTAAACATAAACTAAATGTTACATGAAGATATGCTTTATGATTTTCTTGAAAAGGTTTTATCATGAACGCAATACTTTTGCAGTGATACGTATTCAAACAAACAGATAGACAAACATTCATAAAAAGATTGAAATGTATTTTATTACTTATTCCTGCAACAATTTTACAAACATTCAAAAATACAGACACATTAGATTTACTAGCTGTTATCTATCCTTTAGAAACAGTAAAATTTTTAAGGATGAAAGGTAGCCTAAGTCATTTCTTGTACTCCTGACCAATGTGCAAAAGCATAACAAGTAAACTCACTAGCATTTATAATATCAGTATGGATTTAAAATTGTTTATGATATCTTAAACATAATGAATTAACTGTATATGATAATATAATTCAATACTATGCATAGTAAACTCTAAGGATCTTTGATTATAACAGTAAGTTATGATAAACAGATTACATACAATATTCAACATTTGTCTGATAAGTCCAAAATCCGGAACATGAGGTATATCTCCAGCCCCAGTGCAGTGTTCAAAATACTCCTCTTCTGTCTCTGAAATAATATATGTAGAATGTTATTATTGTTTTTTATGAATTTTATATTATAGCACTGGACTTGAGTGCAGAAGTGTACAGATTTGCAACAAAACAACCAAGTCATCGAGAAGATTTGGCAAGATACTCAATCTGGTTTATATTTCCATCGTACATAATACATATCTTTATAAATAGTTCCATTCTTTTTGGCAGAAACATAGAGACAGGGTTCATTTCCAGACATCACCATCTTTGACATATTAATCCATCCAATAATCATTTTTAGACATTACAACCTGTTTGACATGGTACTTGAACATACTAGAATAAAGTATTAGCATATCAAACATAAAAAGTGCGCTAGATTGGAATACAGAGACACCATGGATTCACCTTATTTGCTCAACAAACACCGGTACACTCTCCTGCATTCATGAAACGGTGTGGTTTGCATTAGCAATTCTTACAAAGAGGAATAGGATTATACATGCTCATACACAGATATAACACACATTCTTTAAATTCTCTGTAATTTAATCTCCCAATTGCTCGACAGAGTGCAACATGGGCACTATCTGACTTCAGTTATGGTTTGGTGGGGTATTAGCTATGAAGGAGTGACTGAGCCATACTTTTATAAGAAAGGTATCAAAAGATTGGCACAAGTGTATCAAGATACCATTCTTGAGAAGGTAGTAAAGCCCCATAACAACACCATGTTCAATAACCAAGAATGGTTCTTCCAGCAAGACTCGGCACCGGGTCATAAAGCTCAGTCAACACAGTCTTGGTTGGAAACAAATGTTTCGAACTTCTTCAGAGCTGAAGACTAGCCATCGTCTAGTCCCAACCTTAATCCACTAGATTATGATTTATGGTCAGTTTTAGAGAGTACGGCTTGCTCTAAATGCCATTATAATTTGGAGTTCCTAAAACAATCTGTACAATTGGCAGTGAAGAATTTTTCCATGGAAAGAGCTTGTATTGATAACTGGCCCCAACGTTTAAAGCACTGTATTCCTGTATTGCAGCCAATGGAGACCACTTCGAATAAGCTTTTATATTTTAAATTGTTTTATATTTATGTATTAAACTAACACACTGTAAAAGTAATAAATGTTATTTGCAATAGAAAATATTTTTTTCTTTGTATCAGTATTTATGGCAGGACTAGGTATTTACATTCTTATTATATGTATAGATAGCCAATATTATGCAAATATTTAAATCTGCTATTATATTATATACTATGTAATTAGCAACAGGTAATTAATATGTATTGTATTTTTATTATGAAGTCCTTTCGACTAGCTTACAAGGAACTATTTACAATGAGCCTGATACTAATATCTGCAGATAATACATTGCTTACCTTCTACAAAATTCGGTGTCGGCGGTTTTTCACCATCAGTAACAGCTTCGACAATATCCACAGGAACTTCGCGACCCTGAGCCTCCGACAGGTCACGAAGAATAGCATTCTTGCTTGTCCACTTAGACATTGTAAATTCTAACTTTTGCCTAATTCGGGATTCGATAATAGATATAATAAAGAAACTTTATCAACTGGCTAATGACAACATCACAGTATATTGAGAAGATCTACGTGTCATGATATACTCAATTTTCTTATATATGAGATTGTTTCATGAAAATGTTATGACACAGCATACCCGCCACAGAATAATAATACCTACTACTAATAGTACCCATCACAGATGTAATGATTTTGACAATTAGTGTAATAACTTCACTAGGGGTGTTCAATATGAATCAATTTTTAAAAAAGTCATCAAATTTTATATCCGATGTATCATACTATTTACTATCAATATAAAAAATCAATTTATTTTATTCAATAATATGAATATCAGCCGTTTACTCAACGATGTTGTCCTACACTTACTGTTTTATAGGCAAGAACCAAGCCGCCGATTAAAGTTGAAAAAATTGTAAATTATGGTTTCAATTTTATTTTCGGCATTAATTAAAATTGGGGTTTCTACTCGGACTTTGTGAACTGAACTGATCAACACAAGTTGTTTCATTGAAGATGACAAATAATGATAACCAACTTCTAGCAATTACGTCGCCCCATCAAAAAAGACAATGGACGTCCATTAATATATATTTTAAATACATATTAATGTTTTATATATATACTCAATAAAAGGATTATATTTAAATTTTGACGCCTTGATTTGCGAAAAGCCCACCTGTACAAAAGAAAAGTGAATCACAAAGTTATTTGTTATGTTACGTTAGCATTATTTAAACGATTTAACTAAATCTCTTAGGAAGTGTAATTAAATTAGAAACCAGTCCCCAAAGTTGTACAGTATCACTTACACTAACCTATCTTTTCGGCCATGACAGTGGCCTAACCCTATGACATATACCTCTTAATATATTAGGGTTTATCGTTAATATAATTTTAAAGTGAAACTTTTATTACATCGTCTCAAACTTTTTCGTCTGTGTGTTGCATGTCGCATCACGCGACATGCGACAACTTTTACCACGGTAAAAGTTTTTTATTTATATTATATATACATATATATTAATTATATATTATTATTATAAAATTAAGATTGATAAAGCGATTTTTATACCCTTAATGGAATATTATTCCAATAATTTTTAGTTAAATGTCTATAGTGTTAAAAAAAGTTTCACTTTTACCGTGGTTTCATAAAACCACACAAACCTTTTTAATAAAAAACAGTCCTAAGGTTTTAACGTTTAATTTTATCGCACTGTTACACATGTGAAAGAGATTTGAACATTAGTTTTTTACTATGAATACATGTATATAATAATAGTTGGATTAATAATTCGCTTCCGAATATTATACTCATATTATCAACAATTTTTATTTATTTAACTGTAAAAGACAACTCTCTGACAAGGGATTAGTTCCCGAGTCACAGGTGATTTTACAAACATACAATTAATGAACGGAAAGTGCATCCGCACTCAGAATAATTATTTGTAGATCACACAATAATGTCCTGTACGGTATTCAAACCGACAGCACTCAGCGTGGTTGTAGGTAGTTAAAATGATACTGTGTCGGTAATACACCATTACGCGCACTACCCGTACAATGTACATACACAAAATACACTACGAATGTAAATAAAATACTCTGTATAAAAATAGTATCATTGACTTTGTACAAATGTCCATTTATATTGAGCGTTATAATCTTAAAATAATGTAAGCTATAACATGTCCTTGTATCTGCAGCTAGGGTTGCCAACTTTCTTAATAAAAATAGCGCATAGTAAAGTATTTGCAAGGAAAACGAGTATTTTACATATTTATTTCATTGAATACATTTTCCTTTCTCTAAGAACACGCTAAAAATTGGCTGTCTTTAAATGTCACATAGCTACTTTAAACAAGTTTATATTCAAATAACATAATAATCAATCCTTTCTATTCTACCACTGTAATGAAACCATTTCCGAATTTTTGTTTGTAATGGATAAACGCAAAAATGCTCAAGTAAAGCGATTTTAGAAAATCAGATAACGAATTCGACATTATTAGCGAATAACATGTTTCATATTATTTGCAAAATCTACAAGAAAGCGTAAAGTGAAGAAGATGGTCTAAAGATTGCAAATAAAATACTTTCATGTTCTTTTTTTTTATGGAAAAGTATGGAGTATAAAATACCAGAAATAAAGTAGGATACGATATTTTAAAGTGTGGTTGGCAACTCTATTTGCCGCTTACATTTTAATAGGATCTATGGAGTGTAGCGGTAAACAGAACTGTCTCATTTGGATGGGTATATGTTGAAAAAGTGTCCAGCTCTAATCACTAAATAACAGTTCTAAGACCCTTCTAAATGATGTTAGCATAGACAAGGTAATGGATAGTCCGAAATAATCTTGTAAATATAACTTAAAATAACTCCGGTAAGAAAACGGGCAGTGAGATAGAATGTTTGATTTTTAAATCATACCTTTACTGATTTGCCCTGTTGCTATTGTAGCGACCCCATAATTTATTACATTTTGGCGGACACTTTTTCATACACAGAGATGGCTTTTCTTACCTCTAATCCATTGAATCTAAAGGTAAACAAACATGGCGGATAGATTTTGATTAGTAGAAATCACAGTTGATTAGAATGCTCGGAATGTAAGTAATACCCGAAAGAACATTTAGAATGTATTTATTATACGGGTATTTCTATTGTGGTATGAAAAAGCCTTGTGTCTTTACCCTTTCGCCAAATGCATATGAGTATAATATAGGAGAGGTATTTTTGAACAGTTGTTTTTATGCGAACATTTTATAGATTTTAAAATGTTTACAACAAGTACATATAAACATGAACATTAAAAAAACGTCCCAAATATTCAATTTTGAAGCTAGAGAAAAGCTATTTGAAAAAAAAAACTTTAAACCATTTTTAATTGAAAAGGAAAAATAATGAAAAATGTTTTGAATGGGAAAGAGAAAGAAAACACATCAGCCAAATCCAAAGGAATCAGGTTTAAAAGTGGTCTACTATTTTGACCCGGGATTAGCATTATATATAGGTCTACATTATACCATAGTCTACGTCAAACTTTTTGGGTGTTCTGAATATAACTTTAAGTTCCGTCTTGAGTACAGTACAGTCAAGAGATGAATACAAAACAAATTCAAAATATTATTATACGAATTTAACATTGACATTTATTAATCTTTAAGTTGTATCAATATTGTAAATAAAATATAATTCGTTTTTAATTAATTATGATTCAAATACATATCTGCCTGTTACATTAGGTAATAGGGATTCGGCAGTATGACATCCATGTTGCAACTTTCAGACGATTTTGTATGTGAAATCAAGATATCGTGTCGTCTTGTAAATGCTTTGATAGCTAATTTAGGAAAACCTGTTAATTTGTGTTACCTGTTAATACCCGACATACATACAGAATATTTACATAGGATTAATGACAAAAATGAACAAACAATAAAGATTAAATCATTACTACCGTAAGAAACTAACAGTAAAAACTAGAAATGAACATTAGCCGAAAATTGACTAATAGTAAAAGCTAAAATATTAACATGTAGATGACGTTACATCATCTATTTGTCAGTTATAATAAAATCCATATAACACTCAATCACCGGGTTGGTGAGTTTTAGGTGATCGCGTACTTTAATTGAATGATCCGCCTTAAACAGTATTTATTTCTATCTGTAGGGTATATCATTTCAATTTTTTCTTCTACAAGCCTCATTAATGTTTCCTGTTACATTCTTTCTTGCGTAACCTTTTATAGTTGCCCAAGCCATTTTTATAGCGTATATATTTTTATATTTTGTTTATAATTTCATCAATATTATAGTTTTTGTGAATTTCTTTATGTAAACAAATTAGTTTATAAAATTGTGGTTTGTACATTGAGGAATTGTATGGTATACACCTTTTTGAAAGCCACGATAACATTTTTGATTTTTGGCTTTCGATATAGACGCGGAATCCTCTAACTTATTGTGATACGGCGCATTATATATTACAACCACGGAATTTGACGGCAGATTTGGTAATGAATGAGAACGCATCCACTTTTCATAATCGATGTAATTCATGTTATTGTGATAATCACCAGATCGTTTACCCGAGTTAAACATTAAAAGGCTGTTCGGTATAAAAACTGCATTATATCCAGCGTTCACAATTATAAGTCGTTGTCCCTTTGAAATGTTTTTTTGTACCCTTTGTACTGCCATCACTCCAAATCTTCAAAGTGGTATGCGTCGATTTGACATATGATTCATCTGTATAAACAACGTCTTCCTTGTGAACGATATTTTGACAATGTCCGTAAATACTGAATCCGCCGCTTTAAGCGAATACTTGTTTGTTCAAGTAAAACTTTTCTATAATTTCCAGTTGTTTTCCATATGAATCCCATGTTCTTTATAATACGCCTCAAAGTTGATGAAGACCCTTCAAAATTTGTATCATTTTTTAAAAACTAGATTAATAATGGGCAAGTTATTTTTCCGTTACATGAGAGTTATGTGTACATCTTTTGATATAGCCCATATCAAAACTGTCCAACCGATTTACCTTTTTCTTCCCTGTCCTTTTCTTTCCAGATATCCGAAAAACTGACAGCAGATTTAAGTTGGGAGTCATTTGCACTGGTAGCAGTTCTTCTTAAATTTCGTTCAGATACTCCAGTTACTACTGCAGTCCGCTGTTGCACACACTTCAGGTCATATTGAATGCCTTCCTCAGATTCTTTCTTCGTAGATGGTAAAACTTCATAAATCACCTTTCGAGTTTTTTTGCGTAGTAAAATATTATAACGTATGCGTGACATTAAAATGACAAGATAATAGCAAAGGTCAACAATAAAAACTAAAGAAAAGAAAAGGAAACAACGAAAATAGCAATAACATGTAAATGAAAACGAAATTATTTTGAATGCGACTGTACTACAACTAAAACTGACACGGACACATTTTACGCGGACTATACTCCTTTTTTGGCAGTTATATAATAAGACCATTGGATTTCATGAGAAAGATAGAAGCAGTAGTTTATGCTCTCACCCTCAAATTAGGAGGTCGTATGTTAGCATATAGACGTTTTATCAAAATTGATAATTAGCCAGGAGTTGTTAAGGCCACAAATTAATATAATCATTTTTTCTATAGCAATATTTATTTTAAATTCATTTGTTCAAAGTATCACATACAGTAAGGCTGGATCAAGCGTAAACTGAATAATATTGATATTTTGCATTTTATAGTCACATGTGTAAAAAAACGTTCAAAAGTACCTCCCTCTCTACTACTACTACTTATAAAATTTTTACAATTTAAATATAATATCTGATGTTATCAGATTTTTTCACGAAATGTTGCAGCAATTTTCGAGAAATAACTCTTTTCATAACTTTATACATATATACAATTTTTTTAGTAAATAGTTTCAATCTATATTAAAATAACATCTAAGTTTTGAAAAAAGATATAACTTATTTCTATGTATGATAAACATGCAAATCTGTAACCTGTTGTTGAAGTGACATAACATTTTGAATGAAATTAAAATATTTTCTTTTTTTATACATAATTTTGCAGCTAAATTTTAGGAATTCTAGACATAGCTACATAAACAATTGAGCTAAGAATTAATAATATATCAAGAGGTTAACAATAATAATTTTTGTTCATTTTAATCGCTTACTAAGTAACTAGTACTAGGTGGTAGTAACAGAGTAAGCAGGAAAGCTTGTAGAAGCATTCGCATATTATTCATAATGCTAGCGCGCAGTGCTGTTTTTTTGCCAAACGATTTTTTTATCGCAACATTGTGATTAATATAATTACATCGAAGCACACACACATTGCGGGTTAAACTGTGGATTGCTACAAATTTGTTCCGATATGTGGTCGACGGAATTTTACAGTTTATGGCTCATACTAGCTGACACGGGACCACTTCGTTGGGCGGTAATAGGCATTATCAAGCTACAATTTTTCTCTAGAAATCAATCATATATATCTCATCGTTAAGGCAGCGTTCGTAAGAAACGTTGCGACTTATTTTGGACTAACACGCAGCGGAAGCTCTCAAAAGGACAGTCCTGATTTTAAATCATTTTTCATTGTTGCCCCGCTCTTGTTGGTCTTAGCGTGATGATAGATGATAGCCTACACTCACAAATAACGTAGCTTTCTATTGGTAAAAGAATTTTCAAAATCGGTTTAGTCCTGAGATTACCCACTACGTTACAATGTCACTAACTCACAAACTTTACCTCTTTATAATATTAGTATAGATGAAACCTCGCGCACTATGAAAAAAAATCCACAAATTGTAGTAATATTGCTCGAATTGCGATGAATGAATGTCGTCGCTAACTGTTTTAGATAATAAGGAGGTGGTGTAAATGTCGTGGCCTATATTTGTAATCAATTTGTTCAATGATTTTATGATCATTCTAAAGTAATCTGTAATAAATGTGAAAAAGAAAGCCGAAATAAAAAACCAATGGTTCTATGGTGATTTAACACAACAATGAAAAGATCAACGATCTAAGTGAATTAATACCATTTCTTATGTTGACTTACCAAATTGAAACTAAATTACCATTAAATTACACTTATTAGTTATTACTCACTAAGCCCAATTTACTATACCACAATAAAACAATCACAAAACTTAAAAACCAAAGATAGTAAGTAGTATGTACCTGTTAAATAAATATAATTTTTAATTTGGATATTATTCTTTCTTTCCTCTTTTAAAATACTTATATTCAACACTATCATAAGCCGGCGGCCAGCGAGTTATGGCCACAGAATAATATTACTCCTAGCGGTTATGACCGTCAAACTTATCTGACCTGTCAGAGTTGCCATTATCTTGTAAATTGATATTCGCTACTCAAATTAAATCGGTGGCTTCTTATTGGTTATCCATAGAGCGAGATGACTTTCGCTTCCTAGGGAAATAAAAGATTTGGGATGCTAGGCGATAAGTGATTATGTTATAGGCCAATTCTAAAAGGGAAGCCGATAGGAATCGTATTATATGGACTCTTCGACACTGATATATATCTACATACTTAAAAATATTTTTTGACAAGTTTCAGTACATACTGTTAATGGGTGTTAAGGGTGATTAAGGGGTGTCGTAAGGACACACGATAGTAGTGAAACTTTTGTTTTATGCTTGATTGTGTTCAGTGATCGCCACGCCTCCCGAACGCAATACACGCGATCATGGACAAAGAGTAAGAAAGAAAGCGAGAAGAGCGTAGGTCTCACTGTTCTTCAATATTCGAAAGCAAACTAGACACAGCTCCCACTCTACCCGACGCGGTGTCTAACCCCACCACTTTTTGTCACAAAAAAAGGTTGCGGATCAGAATTCCAAAGCCCGACCATAAGAAATTTCCCTTCAAACAGAATGGGCTCTTTAACACTCTCATTAGACATACCTAATTTAAGTGATAAATTTATATATTTCCACATATATATCATCACACTAAGACCAATAGGAACGAAGGATCAATGATTATAAATCGGGCTTAACGTACGTATTATTTAAAAATACTTTCACGTTCTACGTAAACGAAGTCGCGAGTTAAGGTTAGCGTTAGCCGAAAGTAGCTATTCCACGCGGACGAAGTCGCCGGCAGAAGGTAGTTAAAGTGTAATCTAATTAGCTGACCCGCGCAATTTTGTCTGCGACATATCGGTTATTACTGATTCCACTTGTATTTCCAAACGAGAAATTTTTTAATTAAACCTAGAACACGATTGCAGTACCACCTACCGGGTCCAATTAAGATAAAAACTATCCTATATATATTGGCGAGAAATGTCTTCCCAGTACTCCCTGGGTTGCTCCTGCGCCAATTACCTCCGCGCCCCGCTTACATAGATATAGTCATAGGGCCAGCGGCAGAAACAACGCAATAATTTTACCGGCTTATAGTTTTTAGTTCGCATTATCTTTTGATCAAATCCATCAACTGACATGCTGTAAAAAGTAAACTTTATCTACATTAATTTCCATTTTAATTTAGTTATTTATAAGAACTTGGAAAGTATACATCTATAATTCCAAACATAATTTTGTAACATTTATTTTATTTTTGACATAAAAACCGTCTTTTTAGCTGATATATTAAACTTAGAAATATGGTATCGCTGATTGTAAGCTTAAACGTGTTGAACATTTATTGCGATTAATTATTTAAAATATGTATTGATAATAAAACATAGTCTATAGCACTGAAGAATAATATATCTTTCTAACAGTGCAAGAATTTTCAAAATCGGATCAGTAGTAGATTACCGGATCGGAGATTACCCCGAACATCCAAACTCACAAACGTTACTTCTTAATAGCTTAGCATTAGCATAGCTTAAATTTCCACATTAAGGAACATTAAATGTTTATTATGTAAGTTATGAACTTGATCTACATATAAACATATTGTTACAGCCGTGTAAAAGACATGTAAATATCAGTGAGCACGTGCGACTTGCGTGTTTCAATGGCGCAGAGGTTTCTAGTGATTAGTTTTCTTTCAGGTTGTTTTAACAATTACGATGTTACCTATTCCAAAACTGAACATATAAAAATACGTTTTGAGTAAGTTATATGTGAGAAAGTTAGTGTCTAACATCCAAAGACTGTCCATGGTTTGTTATTTGGTTAACCTTTCCACCGTCCAACGATATAAGTTTAATAGTTTTATTAAACACATGTCCAATTATGTATACCTTTTTGATATATTAAAATTGCATTTGTAAAAGAAAATATTTCTTTTTCATTAAGATAAAACTGAAAAATTAAAAAATCTTCATTAATTCTAAAGTTCATTTAAAAATTAGTTACACTTGCATTTTAGAGCAGGTATACATGTAAAAATATTCACTAGTACTGAACGAACACAATATTTTCCTAATTATAATTATATTCGATATGTAAGAACACATCTTTTCAACAATTTCCTTTGTGAAAAGGTTGAATTACTACCCTTAACTCCCATACAGTCTTGTTAAGAGCCTCTTAATTGATATTTATATATAATACAAATATCTCATCCAATAATGTCCCATAGACTAATACCAAGAATGACTGATATTAGAAAAATATTGATGTTTGGTTAATATTGAAATAAAAATAAATAGGCAAGAAAGTAGAATATGTATAGACTTCCAGTTTTTTAAAGAAAAAATATATCATTATTCAAATATAAAAACATTCATTTTCGATATTTCTGTTCATGACATTGATATATTGGAATACTTATATGATATTGGTAAAATATCGATACTTATCTAACATCAAAATAAATACAAAAGAAGGAAAAAAATTGAAATATGTGTAAACTTCTTGTTCCTTTTTTAAATTCAAATGTGGAAACGTCAACTTATGATATCTCTATTCATATGATCGGTATTTTAGAGCATCTGATATAAGTGACTTAATGTCAATTTACGTGATTACACATCACATACATTGTTATTAGCTACACTAAAATATCGATATTTTGTTTTTTGCAACCAATCTCCTAGTAAATTATTACTGCCTTTGTCAAGTAGGTAATTATGTTACAAGTTTCTTGTGATAACAATGTTATAACAAAATAGTGGCCGTATTATTAGAACTCTCCAGGGACTTTTTGTCGAAAATCAGAATCCGTAATCCGTGGTCTTATTTCCCATACACTTGTGCACAATAAACAAACTATATTACATAAAATATTACCAATATTACAAAATATAGAGTCAAATAACACAAGATTATGGATAATATAAAATCCACTACAAGACGTTCCAAGATCCAACCAAAAACATCTATATCAATTTTATAAATAGAGATATCAAAAGTTGATGTGTCCACATTTGAAAAATATATAAAATAATCTATTTAGAGAACAATTACGAAGTCTACTCATTATACTTTCTTGTCTTCTTCTTCATACTCAATTTTGATAAAATTGAAGTTAAATCATATATAATTAATTAATCACAAACAGGACTACACATATACACGAGAACGTTCAGTCCTAATACATATGAAAACTATGTTGTAATCGTCATGTGTTATTTACACATTAAGGGACTATATTGTATAATTGAATTAGAACTATCTAATACTAAAACTTACCAACATTCAGCACCACTATCTTTGGTTAAAAAACCAGACATGAGATAAAGTTGATAAACAATATCCTAATGATATTTACGAATTGTCAGTCTTTACACTTTCCGAAAGCTCAATAGTACTACTAGCTAAGCTCGAGTCTTTAGATTTCTCACGGATTATTTCATCTTTCTCCTTCAGCTTCGTCTCCAGGTTTTCCCATGAGACCCTTTCGTTTTCTATCACTTTATTCTTCATACGCTCCTCGTACATTTTATTTAACTCACTGGCATACTTCGATGGTATATATTTTTGAGTATTTGTCAATGTCGGTTTAGAAATCTTTTTATCAATTTCATTTGGTGAGCTACGGTTGGTAGCATCTTTTCTCTTAAACGACACAGGGCCTAAATATAAAACAGGTCCTTTGGGTTTCTTGTTGACTTCACTAAACCAACTCTTTACCTTTTTTATAGAATTCTGAATTTCAGGATCCGACACATTTGGTTTTGTAGTACAACTATCATAGTTTTTACAATTATGTTTAAAATTGTTTCTGTCATCTAAATATACATTCTCTTCTTTCACTTCACTATTACCAACAGTTTCAGTAAGTAATACTTCTAAATCAGAAGAACTCGATTTTTCGATTATTTCAACTGAGCGATTGATTGTTTCTGGAGATTTTAAACAGTCATTTTTTTCTTTAACTACTTTTAAATCTTCACACTTTTCACTCACTGGTTCCTTACATGAACGTAGGATACTAGAGTTCGTTATTTCATTTTCATCTTTACTTACGTCGCATTCGAGATGTTCAGCTTTGGATTTTACAAAAAAATCAGGTGTGATAAGTTTAATAGATTGTCCAGATGGAGCATTTTGAATTGGTTGCATGGAATAAAGTTTTTGAAGGTTTGCGAGGGCAACATTTCTTTGTTTCTTGGCTTGAAAAGTGTTTTTTTGAGAAGCGTTTATACTAATTATTTTGTCTTTTAAAATAGTCGCAATAGCCTTTGTATCATTTGACTTGAGATCAATTGGGCCTAATTCACAATTTTTGTTTGTATCTACAACTTCTTTAGAATCGTCATCCTTGTTTATCACCAAATCATTTCCAACCTTCTCTTCTAAGATAACATTATTATCTATTGTTACTTCTCTAACATTTTCTTCACTAGGTTTACAATCACTAACTTTAACTTCATCACTATTTACAGAATCTGTCCTAATTTGACTGTTATCAATAACATTGTCCTTACTTGAGTTTACAGAAGGCTCTGTGGAACACCTTGGTATAAATTCTTTAACATTCGGGTTTAGCTTACTTATGGTAATAATATCACAACTTTTTTTATGACTGGTGGTGCAAACTTTCACATCATCTATATTTTCTGTTGATCCACTGTGGTCCTTTACCTGAAATGAATACATGTAATAATGAACATAAAGTGATTAGATTTGTAATACTACCCGCTGACGGTTAAGGAAAACATAGTGAGCTAGCCTTAATGAGGGCGGGGGCCCCTTATGAGTGGAGCAAAAAATATAATAAAAATATGTGCCTGCCTTTGTTCATGCTTATACAGATGCAATTTTAGTCTGGTTAGTATCATGTTTTCAGAAATACTCATGTTTTCGAACAAAATTAAGTAGAACTAGAGGGTAGATAATTAGCAATAATATGCATTTAAAATTTAGTATTAACAGTAAATCAATTCTGGGCTCAATCATCGCTGTAGGTATTTGAAATACTAGTGACATGTATATAATACAGTTAATAAATAAATCACAAACTTACCAAACGTAGCATTTGAGATATTCCCTTAAGATCAGGTTTTATCTCATTACAATAACTCACATTATTATATAACATTCCATCTTCTGTAACAATAAAAAAAAATCACTTCAGTTTTAGAGAACAGCAGAGCAGTAAAAGTAACTCCTTGTATTGTGACATAAAATGTTATTAAACATGATATCAAATATTGATGTTCTATTAAATGTTACTTCACATTCATATTTCATATTCATAAAGTCGTACAGTCTTGTACATACAGATACATATACTTATATAGGTGTTTGGTTTTGGTTTCTGAACAAATATATATCCTTATAATCTTTTGCAAGATCAATATATTCATAATTGTTCAAGTAATTTGGTAGGTGACTTTAATAAACTGTAGTCAGCAAAATATCATATTAACAGTTAAAAAATCTTAAGAAGTTTTTGTATTCAACAAAATATAAACATTGCATATTATTTAGTGCAAATCAGCATTCTACTGAAATTGCAATTCCACAGAGTTCAAAATAATGCAAACAAAAAACACTTCTTAGAAATGGGATCACATGTCAAGTGGTGCAATAAAATATAGTCCTTGTAAGTGGTCTAACCATATGCCCTTTCTGTCAATAACACTTAAAAAATATATGCCTAATGCATAACACAAAGTAGGTGTTTATAAAATTTAAAGGTGAAATTTGTGACTTTGTTTTTAAATAAATCAATATTGTTTTTATTTCTCATAGTCCAAAGTGAAATACCAGTCATGAAATGGTGAATCATTGCCTCAAATTCATAAGAGTAATCTATACATATAAAAAAAAAGATGTGGTGTTGTGGGACACCAGGTAGGAACGAAGTTCCTTCGGCTAATGTAGAATCAACACAATTTGCAAAAAAAAAATGCAAGAAAGAAGGAGAAAGAGAAAGGTAGACACTACTTGATTGTGTATACGACTGTCGCACCTGCGCACGTCTCATTGAATGGTTTTATTCCACGGACTTTTTCTTACGGTTTTACTATCACATTTTTCTCAGTTCGGTTGCGCAGCATAATCCCTATCTCCTCCAAGCCTGCCGTAAGGAACTTCGTTCCAATAAAATCTCTGAAATGGCTGAACTAATTTTAAAGAGATATTTTTAGTCAAATAGATGACTTTTCCAGAATAAATATCATTACTCTTTTCCCTATAGGCTAAGTAGAAATGACAAACATAGCTATAAAAAAATGCATGCAGTCCATACATACACATGTACATATGGACAATATACTACACTGGTTAGGATGATGTTTCCTAAGCATTCATAATACTTTGGCACGCAAACACATATTACAAATGCGTGTATATGTTTTGTATACAGTGTGTATGGTTTCTACATTTTTTTGGCATAAAAAGAAAATATATTCTCCTCTTTTCCTATTATGAGTAATAATCTGTTTGCAGCAGTCTTGTAAGGAAGGACGTGAACATCTTCACCAGCAATAAGAGGTATTGTGCAACATTCCTTTTTCAAAAATTGGTTAATTCTAAACTTCTATGCAGTTTATTTGTTTGTCTTTTGATTAACCAATATAGTAAAATTTTGTATTACCAGTGTAAACAATGAGGAAATAGTGAATATAAGAAACAAGGCATAATATATTCTATTGCATTCCCTCACTTGTCAAATTCTACCCTTAAAAAAAGATTCTTCTCTGAACATGTTTACAACAATATGTTAATGAAAAAGAATATGGTCATCATTTGCATGGATAATTTTTGTTAAGCTTTGTCAACTACATAGAAGAATTTTCCAATATTTGATCTTCATAGATTTCTTCTTATTCAAATAAAGTTTGATTAAATTAGCAGTCTAATATTATATATTATTTGAAAAACATGTAGTGACAACATACTGTTAATCTATAAAAACATTATAAAGACATCTGTATCTGTATTATTTACACATAATTTGAGGGAACCTATAAATTTGGCAAACCTGATTTGTGAAGTGAAACAATATTTTTTTCATTTACTACTACTAAATCCAGCAAATAATTTATTAAGTATATTATAATTTAATGTAGCTTTCTTTAGTTGCGCACTTGTTATTTAAAATCGAAATATTTGGAACAGATATGACTCATATTGACATAAGTGTTACAAGGCCTTGATCACAAAAGAACATTGATGAATGAGTAAATAAATGAACAAGTAAAATCAATGTAGTTTACTATTTTTAACCTATACCTATATATATTGAATACACCAATAGATAAGTGGATTACGCACTAAATTAGTTTGCAACTTCGGGTTTTATATGTACACACAAATAATCTAATATCCTCTGATGGAAAGGATTAAAGTCGATTTCAAGTGCTTTTTAAATAACTGTGCCACTGTTTTGGCCATCCTAGACGATGTATATGATTAGATGTGACACTTTCTCTCACTTGTAAGGAATAAAAAAATATAGACATTTTTAAAATTACACACGAACCTTCATCACCAAAAGAGAGCGGTGGCGGTGGATTCTCTCCGACAATAAAAAAACTGTTGTCTATATTCCTTACTCTTCTTCCTGTAGCCAACGCGAGGTCTTCGAGAACATCCTTTTTGCTGCACCATCTTCCGTTACTCATTTCGTCTAAAAAAGAAAAACGATGAAAGTTACAACTTGAGCTACTCACGTTCAACGCAGTATTGTGTTCAGCTTGTATTCTAGTACTTACATATTTAATATTACAAACAGACAATAATGCTTTAATGTATATTGGTACTTACATTTTGACTGCATAAAATAATATTTATAACGTGTTGATTGCAAATATACTATTCTTATCTATGATTGCAAACCTCCGCTCACAGACTATTAGGTCTACTAGTACGACTGTGATTAGGTCGTACAAGGCGCTAGGAGTATATTATTCTGTGTTGTAAACACAGACTACTAAGAGGATACTACGTATGTTGTAAACTACTTGTACTACTATTAGTGTGTGTTGTAAACTCTTGAAAATATTGTAAATAGGGATGATCGATATTATACAATAAAATATCGAAACGTCAATATATTCTTTAGGGCCATCTAACGTTGGATGTAAAAGCTAGGTACTAGATAAATATCAATCTCAACTATTTTATATTAGATGAAAGAAACAGCTTCTGAACGGCTTTTTTCCAAAGCTGGCAAACTCTTGTACCAGCAATGGAAAAGACAAAAGGGAAAACACATGACAAAGATGATTTTTTTACAGAGTGTATCCAAAAAATACTAGACATGTTACATTTTTTCTTGTATTTTATTCCCAATAACCATAAACACATTTAATAAATAGAATAGACAGTTTTATTTGCAACCGCTATCGGTATTTCATGTTTTAATCGATACTTTTAGATATTGATGTTTATTGTACATCGTTATTATATTGAAATCGGCTTTAACATCGATGTCAAATTATGTTTTTTAAATTCCAGCATCCCTAATTGTAAATATTTTAATAGATTTAATACCGAATAAATCCAGTGAATAGATATCTGACACTATAATTTCTTGATTCGATTTGTTTTCCATGATAAAAATAAATCCATAGAATAATTTATAATTAATAAAAAAACTCACCAAAAAAAAAAAAAAACTATGCAATAATTTTTTTATAATCGATCCTCTTGGCCTACATTTTCTCATGAATCGATTCCACAGATCATGATTCGGATAGGTTATAAATAGATTTTTGCGAAGAATCGTCCCCCCTTGATAGTAGTTATAATAGGTATGGTTATCTGAGATTGAATAGATGAAAATTCGATTTTTAGCTGAAAGAATAATAATTATAATCTATATTAAACAACGTACCGATTCAGTGCATTAATCTCCAATACTATAAAATCGTGATTTGAGTTTTTTCTATTTATGTATAAATAAAACATGAAAATAATTTACAATTAGTTCAGCTAACTCAAACATAGGACAATATTCAAATTAGTTAAAAATAAACACAAAACATTTACATCTCAATTCCCTTTATTTCATTAAATCCTAAGACATTAAAGAAACAAAAAAGGATTTCTTTTTCACACCCACCTTACCTCCCCGGACCTTACTCCAACAGATTACCATTTTATTCGGAATTTCGACAATTTCTTGCAAAGAAAATATTCAATCCCAGTGAGGCAGTTCAAACCGCCTTCAAAGATTTTACTGATTCTTCCTCCTACAATTTGTTCAGCAATTAGATTGACTGCTTTATTTCTGCTAGTAAAACAGAAGTCTATGGTTACATCACTGAGTAAACGTCCGACATTAATTTTATTAGATAAAATACATCGATGCTTTTTATCCATATACGTAATATTTTCTTAGTAGTATGTGATATGAATATTGAACCAACTGATATATTATTTTGTTCGATATATCTAACAAAATATACATTTATGCAAGTTTAAAATTCGATATATAATAAATTTATAATTTCCCTTTTTACGGATATCATACTCTGTACTTCCAGTATAACCAAGGAATTTATAAGTCTTTTACTCATAGAGTAACAAACCCGCGCGTAGTTAAGTGTAAATTGTAAGTGTAAGCGGTTTCATAATTCTATGCTTTTACTTATAAGTTCATTGAGTATAACATAGTGGTATTCTGTTAATTGTCTGTGAATATTACATATTATACTCTGTGGTAGGTAATCTACGATTTTTGTTCTATTTGTTTTTATAACAGAATTCTGAACTATATTAATTTAACTTTTATACCCGTAAATCAGAATTATGGGGGATGAAAAACCAGATGAGGCACGACAAGCAGATTTGATAAACGCCACGGAAAACTTAAAAATTGATAACGACCAAAGGGAGAATGGCGACTCTGCAAAATCGGATAAGGTGAAAAGTAAGTTTCATTAATCATTTATTTACACATAAAAAATAGATAATGATTACTTTTAAATATAGGTAGTATGTGGTACTTATGATGTTAATCCAACAGGTTTTATTATAGTTAATTTAATATGTAACCAGTACATGGTTTGTTTACACTTCATTTCAAGGCAATATATTGCCTGACTTTAATCCTTATCTATATATTAATACGTGAAGCCTAAACTTTGTATCCCTTTTTATATTAAAAATGGCTATACTAATACAGATAAAATATCATGAAAAATTTTTAAGCAGAATATACTTTGATGAGGTTGAAATGCCTTTGCTTACATACTTATCTCATGTACTTACCTCTTCCCGTCATACAAATTACTATAACTTTTAACAGATTGAACTGATTTTGTAATGGAACAAGAATTAAATGTTACTCAGGGGCTGCATTTGAAATTCACATCTTGATATAAGGGTTGAGGGGTGCTGGGGTTGACTACCCGTCTGTACCACTCTCCCCTGTGGAAAGTCATAGTTACTGAGTTATTCATGATCAAAGTTTTGAATTTATGTCACCTTCAAACAGTTATAGGTAATTTTGTATATTAGCAACTTGTATTGAAAAAAATGTATAGAATGATTGCTAATGTAGAATATTTTAATTTAGAGTAACATGAAAATTGAATGAAAAGTTTGGTTTTTATTATTAAAGTTCATTTTCTTGTTATATATAAAAGACCTGCCGGTGACAAAGATAACTATGGCCAATGAATTCCTAATATGACATAATTGTGTTTCAGTTGATATTTTATTAAAAGCCACGGGCAATGCACCAATTATGAAGAAAAAGAAATGGGCAGTAGATGCGGAAAAACCTATTGGATGGATAATGGAATTTGTCAAGAAATATTTGAAGCTTGAACCAGAGGAAAAATTGGTACATATTATTTATCATTTTTATGTATTTCTTTTCATGAGAAAACTATTTCAGCACTATACATTTTTATTTACCACTAGCTGTTACCCGCGGCTCCGCACGCGCTTTTAAAAAATGTATTAAAGAAATGGAAAATTGTGAGTGGGTGTGTACATTACAGAAAAGTTTTTTCAAAAATATTTGTAACTACGACACTCACGCCAACTGTAACATGTAACGTGTACATTAGATATATGAATACCAATAGTATATCGAGTGGGATGGGATTTATCATCAGCAACATAACTGGAACTTCAACCTACTATATACCAAACTCAGTACTCACTAACACTATATAAGAAAGTAATGAAAATTATAAGCTATACATTATCGAACAATATATCTTAAATCTTTTATTTTATAGGTAGATATAATATGCGCGTATTTTCGATATACTTAAGTTATTCTTATACATTGCTATAATAACTGAGTTATGTAGAAGCAAACGTGGTAAATAAGACAATATGGCAGCCAAATTGACCAAAAAGATGATATAATTCATATTACATACAAATATATGACTTTCAATTATGTATATTTATTCTTGGAGTCAGTAAGGCACACGTCTCACGTCATCAATTTCACATGGACTAATACATACGTAGCAGTCAATCACTACATAGTGTACCAATTCAAATAAAAAGAGAATCATTAAAATCGGTTCATAATTCACTAAAATATCGATTAACATGCATGAAAAAAATATATACAACCGAACATAGTAACCTCCTCCTTTTTCGAAGTCGGTTAAAAAGTCCTCTGTCAGCTTATCTGTTCGCGATAAAGTCAAAAACTACCATTTTCATGCTGTTTTCACCAGTAGATAGAATGATAATTCATGGGGAAGGTTTAGGTATAATTTGTCAAAGTTTTCATTTTATTATCCGGGCGGGACAACGTCTTCCGAGCCCGCTAGTTATCTGCCCGTAAAAGCCCCGTGAAAGTCGGTCCAATCAATTAGGAGATAGTAGGATATTGCGGACAAAGTCTTGAGAAACAAAATAAAATAGTTACTTCTTATAAGGTGAGTTATCTTCCAGTGAAAGTCCCGTGAAAATCAGTTCAAGCATTACGGATATTCCACTGCGGCCGAAGGCGAATAAAAAACCTAAATTACTTTTTATAAGGTCTGTTATCTACCAGTAAATACCCCGTGAAAATCGGTCCAACCATTTTGGAAATAGCCATGCGGACGAAACCGCGGACAAATAAAATAGAACATGTCAACCGCTATAATTTCGGCTATCTGGCAGTAAAAAGTAAAATTCCCGTAAATATAGGTCCAGCCGTTTTGGAGATTACCCGCAACAAACAAACAAACAGAGAAATATACTAATATAAAAATATAGACAAAGTATAAAGAAATTTTTTTTTGTTCATTTGTAGCCTTAGCCATTCATCAAAAAGTTGTTATTTTAATTGTACATACATAAACTTTATTTTTATAATACGTAATAGAGAACAAATAAAAAATTAGAAATAAAAGTAGTATAAACTTTTTCCATAGGAAAACAAAATAAACTTCGAAAATGTTTGCGATAGAAACTTACCACGTTACCATGGCAACGTATATAATACTAACGCTAACGAAATCTTTATTTGAACAATTTTGTTTTATGATTATGAAGACTAAGAAAATAATAATGATGGATAAAATAATGTACGACATATTATATAGAAGATTTGGCGCTTATGCCTTTATTGTAACTTAGACATGGAATAAAATTGATTAAAGGATATATAAGAAATACCTATATTGACAACTTCAGAATTGGCAGTATGGATTAATTCCTTCGCCTGTCCTATTGAACGAATATTATTACTACTACTAACGAAATCTCTCAAAAGGAAAAAAGTGCCCGATTTTGAAACGTTCTTCATTGGTGCTCTGCTTCTATTGGTCTTAGCGTGATGATATATAGCCTGTAGCCTTCCTCGATAAATGAGTTATTTAAAACCGAAGGATTTTCTCAAATCGGACTGGTAGTTCCTGAGATTATTAATTACTTTTTTAAGGTCTGTTATCTACCAGTAAATACCCCGTGAAAATCGGCCCAAAGTAATGCGGACGAAGCCGCGGACAAATAAAGTAGAATATGTCAACCGCTATAATTTCGGTTATCTGGCAGTAAAAAGTAAAATTCCCGTTAAAATAGGTCCAGTCGTTTTGGAAATTACCCAGGACAAACAAACAAACAGACAAAATATAATAATATAAAAATATAGACAAAGTATAAAAAAAGTTTTTTTTGGTCATTTGTAGCCATATCCATTCATCAAAAAGTTGTTATTTTAATTGTACATACACAAACTTTATTTTTATAATACGTAATATAGAACAAATAAAAAATTGGAAATAAAAGTAGTATAAAATTTTGAATACGAAAACAAAATAAACTTTGAAAATGTTAGTGTTGATACTTACCACATAACTTCAGAATTGGCAGTATGGGTTAATTCCTTCGCCTATGAACTATTTGAATAGGAAAAAAAAAAGTTTGAAAATGTTAGCTTTGATACTTACTACATAACTTCAGAATTGGCAGTATGGATTAATTCCTTCGCCTGTCCTATTGGACGAATATTATTACTACTACTTACTACGTTACCATGGCAACGTATATAATAATAACGTAATCGCTCAAAAGCAAAAATAGTGCCCGATTTTGAAACATTCTTCATTGGTGCTCTGCTTCTATTGATCTTAGCGTGATGATATATAGCCTATAGCCTTCCTCGATAAATGAACTATCTAAAACCGAAAGACTTTCTCAAATCAGACTGGTAGTTCCTGAGATCATAGCGTTCAACCAAACAAACAAACAAACAAACTCTTCAGCTTTATATATTAGTATAGATTGATAGAAAAGACAAAGGTTTCTTTTGTTATCTTTCACACTCTAGAAACATCATTGATGTATTTTATTAATGTTATCATCTTCTTCTTACCCTTATCCCACATAAGTAGGGTCGGTACAACATGTTACTCATGTTGTGGTATATGATTTGGCTTAATTTTTATGATCGGCCGCCTGCCTGATATCAACCCTCCTTGGGATAATTTTGTACCATATATATACCACTCTATTTATTAATGTTATCATCTTTGGTAGGTTTATGTTACGACCAAATAGTTTGATTTTCTTCATTTTCCATTCATCTTTTACAATTGACACTACACACATTACTAACAACGGAACAGAATTGATAACATCGGACATTGGGTCACAGAAGTAATAAAATATCCCACAGATAACTAAAAGAAGGTTGCCTTCATCAACAAACACACTATAATCCGGAATAACTGCTCCCATTAAGATATTTGTAATAGATGGACATTCTGCTCTTTCAAGCCAGCCTGCAAACCTCTTGCAAGCTGGCAAATCATACACATGTATTTTACATATCAAAAGAGTGTTATTATGGCAGCCTTATTTGGTTTCTGGATATATAAGCTGATCCTGGAAAGTCACACCTTAAAAATGTTACTAATATACCTGACTAGCTCACACATATCCTGATAATAAAAAAAAATTGACAAAATATATACCTTCCTCAGGAATCACTTTATCTATTTTGAATTTATCGCGAACAGAGAGACAGGCAGAAGTGCCGGAGCACTTTGTTTTATAATACATTATATATATACAGAATTTATTTATTAACTTGTTTTACACCGTTTCACTATGGATTCCAAACTAGCCAGAGCCTGTATCGAAGTAGCTTGGATACCAAGACACAATTAAACAGCTTCTTTTACAATATGGTGGTATGGTATGGTATATAATGGTCACAGTTCAATCAGACATAATTGCTATGGCCTACCATAAACAACTTTTTTTAAATGTTTTTTAGTTTTCTTTCTAATAACTCCATGATAGTTGTTATTAAAAGTCACATAATATACTTAATTTTTTTTTTGGACAATTTAAACAATGTGAATTTTTTTACTTAATTTAGTTGATTATATTAATTTCCCTATTATTTATCAGGTTGTATTATGTATCAGTTGCAAGACACTGGCTTGTTATTTAATTTGGTATTGTACATTACCAAATTACCTGTACATTTTATTTCATTAGCATTAATTAAAATTGTTTCTCTTGGTATAAGCACTTTCCAAATGGAAGACTGTTGTGAGATATTATGTTTCCACAACAAAAGCTGCAGTTATCTGTGAGGGAATAAAAGTTTCAACCAAAATTGACCAAATTACAGATATTTTATAAAATATAAGTGCTGGTATAATAAGCTACATACATACATACATATTATTAGATATTACTTATATTGCATAGCACTAGTTCTCAAATGTGATAGTCAGAACTCAGTAAAGTCTTACTTATAAACTGTAGGTGGTAGGGCCATACTGACGCCAGTAATAACTGGTTTCAGCATGAATGAGTTGGCTCACCCGGGGTATACTACCACCCGACCCACAGAAAACTGACGTGAAGTAATAGTGCTTACATTTATCTATCGGTCAGTGAGAGGGCAGGAGGGCCACCTCCCCTTCCACCCTCTCCACTCCCTTTCCCCTCAAACACAGGCTGACAACGCACTTGCGATTTCCCTGGTGTTGCTTATGTCTATAGATGGTGGTGATCTCTTAACATCGGGTTGGTAACACCCGCCTGTTTGTTTGCCACCTATGAAAAACAAACAAATTATATATAAAAAATATCTTTGAGGTTCTTAGAACATTGACCATTCAATGCAGAATTTTTCTTTTGAATTTGGGATTCATCCTTTGCTATTATTATTTTACAATTAAAACTTTATTTAATGCTCAGCAAAGCAGACAGCTATCAGCTAGTATTCTATATATTAATATATGAGAAATATACTCATTATTTTTAATTGCAATATAAAAATCAGTTGTATAGTTCCAGAGATAGTCACACACATACATATTATGGAAAAATAAATTTAATAAAACCTTTTTGATTTCACAGTTCCTGTACGTTAATCAGACTTTCGCACCATCGCCAGATCAAATAGTGAAAAACCTTTACGAGTGTTTTGGTACCGATGGGAAGTTGGTGCTTCATTATTGCAAAAGTCAGGCGTGGGGCTGATTACTAAAATACATATAGACTGGAATATTGAACTGTGTTATTTATCAATGAATGTATTTTAGTTAGGTGAATTTGTGTTTTATTGGTGTAAGCAGAGACACTTAAATTTCGAACAGATGACGAGTACAGGTAATGTTGGAAGATGAATTTTAGCTTTTTATTGATGTGAATGATCAGATTTGTTTTAAACGCCATCTATGGTGTAATTTCTCGTACTAAATTGCTAGATGTCCATGTCTGAAATGTTTGATATTTCTGCTTTTATTTTTTATTTGTTTACTTATCCATATTTTTATATATGTTGTTGGTACATTGTTTTTGCTTTATAAGGAACAAGACTGATCATTCTCATTTTGTGAATGTGATATTATTTTGTGTAATAAATCTTATAATAAATTATAACTGTAAGAAGATCTTAATGCAGTATTTTTATTATATTGTTACCACTCTCTGTACTACTATTGACTTACTATTGCTTATGGCGGGTTGGTACTAATGACCTGACACGCTATTGGGTAGAAAATAATGGGCCGGTAACTTGACTGAATGCTATAAAAGGCGAGTCTGTTGAGTCTTTGGAAATTGTAGTCCGGTGAAGCTGTGAAGACCCTGTCGGGTCAATAGCGTATTAAGTTCGAGAAAAAAAAACAACATTGGAAACATTCTTGCTCGGTCGTCTGTCTGGAAGGTTCTATTGCGCGAGTTATTTCCAATTTATATTGTTATTTCTATTTCCCTGGATTTTTATGATATATTGTGTTATTTAATGGTTGAACTGTTTTTTTTTTAACTGACTACGCTATTGACTAAGCGAGGTCTTAACAGCTTCACCGGACTACTAAGGCGAGCGCTTAAGGCACTCAGCCAATTTTATTTTGACAATTGCTCAAGGGTGTGCGGCACACCTCGGCTTTGGCTGTTGCCTGATGATACATGCAATTCCGACCTATCTGAGCTAACTATTCATACATATATGAATTGTTGAAACATATATGTGTACCAAGCATACATACCTCAACAACCCTTATATATATTTCGTATCGGATAATATTCTAAACTATTTCAGTTTGATAAGGGAAAAAATAAAACCCTTCCTGTGTATGCGTGTATGCGTGCATGTGTGTGGAGGTGATATGTGTAATGTTGTCGCAGTGATGTAAGATTTTGTGTCACTGTATCGCGCGAGCAGCGTACTCAAGGGCTCCACGCCGAGGGAACGGACCTAAGGTTGAACTGTGTCTTTATTTTTTATATAAATCCATTTCTTTAATTCGGTTTACTTCTGGTATTTCTAATAATATTAATAAACTAGCGGGCCCAGCAGACGTCCCGCTCTGATTATAAAAAAATTTTCATAACAAATGATTTACCAAAACCTTCGTCACGAATCACTTTATTCGCTGGTGATAACCGCTTGAAAATCCATTAAGTAGTTTTTGAGTTTATCGCGAACAGACAGACGCGGTAGGGGACTCTGTTTTATACTATATAATAAATAATAATAATGATAATGATTCATAAGCACTTATTCGATTAATGGGTAAGATTAATAAAGATACATTTAAAATGTATGAAAAATGTTTAATTGTGTATTATAGAAAAATTATTATAAGAACAGACTATTTTCTATCGACGCCGGCGCTCACGTAATCTTTACTAGTTGTTCTCGTCGGTAAGTTGTCTATAAAGAATCAACATATTTATATGATTACTGGCTTTTGTACTTTGCTTCCATCCTGTTGATTTAATTTTGACCTCACGGAAACAGACAGCCCTAAAACGCTCGGCGACAGGTTTTTAACTTTGACTTTGGAGGGTAGTAGCTAATCACAGCAGCTAAGAAAAAAACCCCACATTCTTGCTGTGGTTTTATCCAGGTCAATAGTGGTTCCCCGGGTGATGTTGTAGTCTCGCCTCTCGGGTATGTCATAGCGGTACCGGACGTAGTCATTAACAATTGTGATAAAACCACAGCAAGAATGTGGGTTGACTTTATCGGAGTGTTACTAATGACCTCGAACGCTATTGGTCGGCTATTCATTATTCACCCCGGTTGGTGGGAGTTCAGCATATAAAAGGGCAAGATGTCACTGATCTGCGCGCACTCCTATGTGGAAGTTACTGTAAGGCGAAGCTCTGCCCGGATAAATAGTTACAGTGCCTTCAGAGTGTTTATTGGTTTCCCTGACTGACTGGCTGATTATACGTATCGTGTAACATATCAGAAGTGGGATAATTACCTGAATATGAATGCTAAACTTTGTGGTATTACTGTATGCACTACAGGGTTCTTTCGCAAGTATTAACTATATGATGAGAGTACTGTGTGATTACTACGTGGTTACTGTGTGATTACTACGTTGTTACTGTGTGATTAATGCGCGGCTACTGTGTGATTAATGCGCGGCTACTGTGTGATTAATGCGCGGCTACTGTGTGATTAAAGCGCGGTTACTGTGTGATTAGTGCGCGGTTACTGTGTGATTAGTGCGCGGTTACTGTGATTAATGCGCGGTTACTGTGTGATTAGTGCGCGGTTACTGTGATTAATGCGCGGCTACTGTGTGATTAATGCGCGGCTACTGTGATTAATGCGCGGTTACTGTGTGATTACTGCGTATCGCTGTTTCTAATGCAGCAATAAATCTTTTTCAGGTATTTACGGTTATCTTTTACAGGTATGAACTATATCTTTTACAGGTATTAACAGGTATGAACTATATGAATTACTACGTGGTTACTGTGTGATTAATGTGATTAATATGTCTTACTACGTACTATGTGATCGATATGCCTTTCTACGTACTATGTGAGCGATATGCCTTTCTACGTACTATGTGATTAATATGCCTTTCTACGCTACGTACTAATGCCTTTCTACGTACTATGTGATTAATATGCCGTATATACTATGTGATTAATATGCCGTATATACTATGTGATTAATATGCCGTATATACTATGTGATTAATATGCCGTATATACTATGTGATTAATATGCCGTATATACTATGTGATTAATATGCCGTATATACTATGTGATTAATATGCCGTATATACTATGTGATTAATATGCCGTATATACTATGTGATTAATATGCCGTATATACTATGTGATTAATATGCCGTATATACTATGTGATTAATATGCCGTATATACTATGTGATTAATATGCCGTATATACTATGTGATTAATATGCCGTATATACTATGTGATTAATATGCCGTATATACTATGTGATTAATATGCCGTATATACTATGTGATTAATATGCCGTATATACTATGTGATTAATATGCCGTATATACTATGTGATTAATATGCCGTATATACTATGTGATTAATATGCCGTATATACTATGTGATTAATATGCCGTATATACTATGTGATTAATATGCCGTATATACTATGTGATTAATATGCCGTATATACTATGTGATTAATATGCCGTATATACTATGTGATTAATATGCCGTATATACTATGTGATTAAAGTGTATCATATATGCCGTATAATTAGTGTATCATATATGCCGTATTTAATATGCCGTATATACTATGTGATTTGTATCATATATGCCGTATAATTAGTGTATCATATATGCCGTATAAGATTAATATGCCGTATATACTACTTGTTTCTATGTACTATGTGATTGCTGTTTCTATGTACTATGTGATTGCTGTTTCTATGTACTATGTGATTGCTGGATACTGTGTGAGCGTTAAATACCGTGTGAGCGCTGTATGATCTCCACAATGCTTACATATATACTGAACCATCATGTGATCCACTATCGTCTTCAGATTAGGGACTATCGTCTTCAGATTAGGAATCTATGTGGAAATAGACTGTGACTGCCGTGGGACACGGCATTTGCAGGATGGCCGAGTGTTAATGACTACGTCCGGTACCGCTATGACATACCCGAGAGGCGAGACTACATCACCCGGGGAACCACTATTGACCTGCGATACCGCGCTATTGACTTTATCGGAGTGTTACTAATGACCTCGAACGCTATTGGTCGGCTATTCATTATTCACCCCGGTTGGTGGGAGTTCAGCATATAAAAGGGCAAGATGTCACTGATCTGCGCGCACTCCTATGTGGAAGTTACTGTAAGGCGAAGCTCTGCCCGGATAAATAGTTACAGTGCCTTCAGAGTGTTTATTGGTTTCCCTGACTGACTGGCTGATTATACGTATCGTGTAACACAATATTGTCACTGAAAGCTAAGGATTCGAACCTACGTCCGTCGACTCGGTATCTGAACACTATCAACTGAGGCCAACGCTGTAAAACTTCTTTTGTAAGTAGTTTTCTACTATTTTGTGAAAACTTTTTATTTTTAAGACTTTCAGGTTTAAGACACCGTGAACGAAGATTAAAAATTTACCGTTCATAAGATTTTTAATTTTTTTATGATCTAAATATTTATATGTATAACGTTTCACGACCTTGAAAACGTAATATGGCTAAAATTGTGTTTAGCTTATTTTGAAATGTGTGATAAGTATTAAAACCCAAATGTTTTCAATCTATACTCGGAGGGGTTAAACTGTGTAGGGAGTAAACCGATTTTAATGAAACCAAGACTAAATATTATTCGAGGATATGCTTTATTAGTAATTTTATCATGAACGCAATACTTTATGCAGTGAGCGTGTTTAAACAAACACATAGACAGACGTTTCTTAAAATGATTGTAAGGTAACTGTAATAACTAAGAGCCCGTACCAAATAAGACCCACGTTTAAATTGTCCGTATAAAATTCGGATATTCCAGTTTATTCTACTATAATTAAATAGCCATAGGGACGTAGGGTTGGTTGGGGGAAACGGCCGTTGATAGCCGCATAAATTGTTTTCAGTGTTATGAGAAACAATATCGAAATCAGTTGTCCGTGCATGTTTTTATAAAGAAATCGCTCCTAGTTATTTGTATGTATTAACGCCTTAAGTAAGATTTATATTTGTTTATAGTTCGTAAATTATCATATAACACGTAGATTATAAAATGCAAATGTAAATAGAGTGATTACTTTTATATTGATTTGTGAAATTTCTCCCATTTTCAAAATAAATATGACAGGTTGCAACCCCACTTTAATTATGACAACTCATTATCATCATCTCAGCCTATAGTCGTCCACTGCTGGACAAAGGCCTCACCACACGTTCTCCACAGCGTACGGCTCTGTGCCACCTGTAACCAACGGCTCCCCGCAACCTTTATAATGTCATCGGTCCATCTGGTGGGGGGCCGTCCCACGCTGCGCTTTCCGGTACGTGGTCGCCACTCTAGGACTTTTTTGCCCCATCGCTCATCAGTCCTTCGAGCTATGTGCTCTGCCCAATTCCACTTCAACTGTGATATTCGGTGAGCTATGTTGGTAACTTTAGTTCTCCTACGGATCTCCTCATTTCTGATTAGAGAAACCCCGAGCATAGCTCTTTCCATCGCTCGTTAGGTGACCTTGAGCTTTCTTATGAGACCCACAGTTACGGGGCCACGTCTCGGTGCCGTAAGTCATCACTGGCAACACGCATTGGTTGAAGACTTTAGTCTTCAAGAACTGGGGTATTAAGGAAGAGAAAACAGTTCTGAGTTTCCCAAACGTTGCCCAACCAAGTTGGATTCGGCGATTTACCTCTTTCTCGAAGTTGGACCTACCAAGTCGGACAGTTTGTCCTAGGTATATGTACTTGTTAACAACTTTGAGTGTAGAATTCCCAACAATTATTGGGGTGGACACTACCTGGCTATTTGACATGACTTTTGTCTTCTCCATGTTCATTTTGAGGCCCACTCGTTCAGAAACTCTACTGAGGCTATCTAGCATCGTGCCAAGGTCCTCCACAGATTTTGCCATAACTACGATATCGTCGGCGAAACAAAGGTGGGTGATGTACTCACCATTTATGTTAATGACAAGTCCACCCTACTCCAGAAGCTTGAAGACATCTTCCAACGCAGTTATGAACAGTTTCGGAGATATACCATCTCCCTTTCTCACACCTTTCTGCAGATGAATTGGTTTCGAGCTCTGATTCTGGAGTCGAACTGACATGGTGGCGTTTTCGTACAAACACCTTGATGTAGCGATGGTCGATTTGTCACCTCTGAAGAGCCTACAGCACTGCCCATATCTCAACAGAATCAAAGGCTTTCTCATAGTCCACAAACGCCAAGCAAAGTGGCTGATTATACTCCTCGGTTTTCTGTATAACCTGCCGCAGCGTATGTATGTGGTATATGGTACTATAGCCGTTCCGGAAACCGGTTTGTTCGGGTGGCTGGAAGTCGTCGAGCTTGCGAACGAGACAATTCATGATGACTCTCGAAAAAAGCTTATAAACATGACTCAGAAGCGTGATAGGTCTGTAATTCTTAAGAAGTGTGTTATCACCTTTCTTAAAGAATAGCACCACCACGCCTCTGTGCCATGCTTGTGGCGGAGTACCCTCGAGTATGACAATGTCTTGTTCTTCAGCTGTTTAAGAGCCATACTAATCTCGTACATGCTGACGTCCGGGATATTTCGGTATAGTACTTCCGTATAGTTCAGAATCAGTTCAGCTTTTAGGTCTGTAGCTGCACTATCAACTGAGACTCAACTCAGTTGAGAGAAATTCAAAAGTTATGCCTAATTCTCCTAAATTCTTTCTGTAGGTTGGCAGAGTTGTCAATTTGACGGATAGTGATATGTGCGTTTTATTATTGTTCGATGTGCGTTTTATTGTGAATTCGAGTTAAGATTTTTTTTTTCGAGAACGGTTAAAAAATTAATGCTGTATCAGGAGTAAGTAAGCTAATGTCAATAAACTTTTTTGTACTGGTCAATATAGTGGTTCAATTTTATTTGATTTTACCACTCGTATTCATCTCCGTTAAGTCAATAAATCGTGTCAAATCTATAGATTTCGGATGATAAAACCTAATCAGTTTAAATAGCAGTGGGGCCCCATTTTTTATTTTGCCCCAGGGCCCTTGGTATTCTAGCTACGCCACTGCAACCATACCAGGAACTGCCTTTCCTCTATCGGTATCGTCAGAGTGCTCCGTAGTTGAAGTGCTAGACATATAATCACTCAATGATGAAGATGACGACATTCCCTCGTCGCAATTTGTTACACCAACATCAACTACGAAAGTTATTGAATAGACTATAGTGCTACCAAGACGAAAAACAACAAACTATCAGGTCCAAAAAGTAACCAAAGATTTTTTTACAAAACGGCCATAAAACACGTCAACTTTACATTTAGGCACCCCATCATTCACCACCAGTTCATAGACTTCTCAGCCAACTGTAGTACAAACTATCTGGTACTGGTACCCATTAAAAATATCGAATGACAGATATGTGATGTTGGATGATGATTCTTACTGCTTTATTCAAGCAAAAAATTATCCAAAAAAAATACAATTTGCTTTGTGCATAATGGTGTATAGAAGTAACTGAAGAGTAAACATTATTTTAATTTAGGGTTTTATTTGGAATACTAGTATCCAAAAAGGCCCCTTTCCCATTTTTTTTAAAAACATCCTTTTTTACTTTTTTGTTATTCTGAAATATTATCTTGCTTCAATTACTTAATAATATAATTATTTGATTACATTATGTTTTATATTGATATTCCCGTAACTTATTTTTTATGTTCGTAAATAAATTAGGTGGGCCTTATTCGGTACGGATACCTTAATATATTTTATTACTTAATACAAGACATCTGGAACATTTTTTTTTCACAAAAATCTAAAAAGTACAGTCACTTTAATTTCACATACTTGTCATATATATAGAAGAAGGTATTATAAGCGCCCGAAAACTTCTTCCTACGCCTTCATTATAATACTTTTCTCAATTTTGTTTAAATACACATACTAGTAAACCTTCTGGAAGAAAATCTCTAAACAATTGTGAAAATCGTATTGAAATCACCATGGTTTAGAAAAACCAAAGAAACACAAATACGAAAAGACTTTGTTTTATTTGTATAGGTATAAATATTTTGCACCTTATATTTCGTCTGCAAGTTAATATGAAAAGTTACATTTAATATTTGCATTTTTACATTTTTATATCTTAAAATTAATGAGACAAAAAATCTATATATCCAAAAAAATATTAGTCAGAAGTAGAGAAATTCATTCGCAGGCGATGCAATGCATCTGCCACCTATTTTACAGTCATCTAAAACAAAAGCTATTTATTATTACCATCGAATCCAATAATACCTAAAGCTTCTAAATTTTTCACATCCATATCTACTGCAGTTTATTTAAAAATAATGTTTGTTTTGACTGTTGCGCGCCTAGCAACAGATAACAAAATGGTTGTCATGGTTACCCAAATTCGTAAAAATAGTTGTAGTAGTAATAATATTCGGCGTATATAGTAATAATAATCCATACTGCCAATATAGAAGCAGCTCGTAAAAATGTATTTGACAGATGTCGCTAAAAGTAGTCTGGCGTATTTGGCGGGTAATTTTTTATAGTGTCAGATGGATGCTATTCTCTATAGAATGAAACCTTATATTTTAGTTAATTAACGTGTCCGAAATCGCAGACTGTATACACATATATATAAGTTTTGTATAACACATATCAAATACAACAATGTGAGTAAATTACTTGCTTGTTGTACTTGCTTGGTCAATAGCATAGTCAGTTCGAAAAAAAAACCTTATAAATTTAAATTACATTAATATTTTATATGATAACATAATGTATAGACATTTAAAAAGTCTAGATAATAATCTATGATTATTATTTTTTCTTTAAGCCACTTCTCCGACTCGCTTTAGCTTTTTCATACAGCTGCACCTTGGCCACTTCTGCAGCATGATGAATCTTATTGATTGAACACTGTTTCACTATTGACGCATAAACAGAGAGCTAAAATAATTATTTGTTAACATGAAACATGTTGTTGTATGTACATTAACATAATAGTTGTTAATTTGTCAACACCCCTTTTCTTCTAGATGGCAGATTAAACCAAATGATAACTAACACATAGACATTTTCTAATAAAAAGCAATGTTTAGTTATTGTATTTTCTCATTATATATCACTATATAATACAATATTAAAACGCTAATAATAAATTATATATATAATTCTTCTGTGTAAGTGTATGTAACTGAACTCCTTCTAAAGGGTTGGACCTATATTGGTGAAATTTGTTATGTGTTCAGTGGGTCTCTGGATGGTCTAGATTCATAAATAGTTCATAAATAGTGGTGAGGCCTGATATGAGGACCTTTGTTGATGCAAAATTACTATAATTTTTAGTACTGTTACAAGAGTTTTAAATATTTAAAATTTATTTTTTTCTACAAAATTTACATTTTTCCAGCAATAAATTTTTGCTCTACTTACATATAAACATAGTAATGTACAAACTGTTGAATTTAAACTTAACAATCATTATGTTGTTAATATATAAATTTACCAATGATTTTTCGAAGGCGACATCATTTCAAAACTTTGATCATGAAAATCTCAGTAACTATAACTTTCCGCGGCGGGGGAGTGGTTTAGATGGGTAGTGTCCCGCCCGATGTGCATTATTGCTAATGAATTTCTAATGCAGCCCCATAAGCACATTTACGAAGTAACAAATAAAAAGAACCAGTCTAATTACTTACCAACCAACCATCTTCGTTTTTACCTCGCTGTACGAATGCACACTTTGCAGCATGACTTTTGTGTTCCTCCCAGGGATCGTCGTGAGATTCCCAATCATCTAATACTTTTCCACAAAGAAAACATTTAGCTGCATCTACGTCGTTCATTCCGGTGGCCACTGAGTAAAAACCCGCTTCTGCCATATTACGAACATTACATTTACTTTTAGCGTTGAACGGCCAGTTTTTTAAAGTTTTTATTCTTTCTTCAATTAAATAAGGGTAGGTTATCCATGTTATAGATTACTACGAACTATATAAACACCACAACGCGAAATTACCAGTACATAAAGTAAATTTTCAAAAAAAAGTATTAACCGACTTCAATATCAATCAAAATCCCATAAGGCACTAAAAAGCGGAAAATAAATAGTTTATCAAATTAACCAAATGAAATAAAACATATGAATATGTGTGCTACCTAGAGATGTACTGGAAGTCGGTAAAGGCGCCGGGCGGTTAGATATGTTTTGAATTTTCTTGCCAATAGTCAATTTTTTTTAGTTTATTAAGACCACTGGATGCAAGTCCTTTAAACCTAATAGTCAATAGCCATTACAGAGTTATTAAATCTCAAAAATAATTAACCCCTCAGGCGAATATCAATATCCCCGATATGCCACAATTACTAATTTTTTTTAACTTTATTTGTGGCAACCCATTTTTTAAATTATTACTGCCATTGTCGAGTAGTTAATAGTATTAATATAGTAATATAATATACTATAATAGTATAATATAATATAATATAATAGTAGTAATACTATTGTATTACAAGTTCTTCTTCCATTCCATTTTTGGCAACCAGTCTTCTGGTATACTATTACTGCCATTGTCAAGTGAGTATCGATATAACAAGTTTCTTAACATAATTTAAATTAACTAACAAGATGGTGGCCATCTTGTTAGAACTTTCCACGGAGTTTTTGTGGCATCTCAGAATTCATGGTCCGTGGTATTATTTTCCATTCACTTCACTTATGCACAATAAACTGACTATATTACATAAAACACCATCAATTTTACACAATATAGAGTCAAGTAACATAAGATTATGAATAAAAAATAAAATCCACTATATGACAGACCAAAATCCCGCCAAAAACTCCAAACTTTTTAAGTGAAAAATATTTAAATAAATCCATTTATTATTTTTTAAATATTTACGTGTACAATTTCTACATTATTTTTTTTCACAATAATTAATTTTTGAAATGATGTTGTACCGTGCTGGCCATTAAAAAGTGTATATGCACACTGGCCTTTTTGAAAAGATGTTATATTCGATACCACAGACGGTTATATATTTTTCCTCGACAAACAGGTCCATTATTGATTCGGACCGGGTTTAGACTAGTTGATATACGTGTTAGTGGGATTGGCTATGTTTAAACTGTTATTCGGATCCTTTTTCTCCAAACTAAACTTGCTTATGTTTTGGTGGTGGTATTGTATTTACTAATACAGGGGTAAGTGTTTTTTTTGCTATTTATTATCCGCTCGACCCTCCAGACCCTTCTATCCAATGGCTGCTTGATGAGCCTATCGTAACGCGATCAGGCATAAAGTTTATATAAACAGGATCTAAACGACCTCCAGATACAGAGAGTTCTCCTGAACCTATTAAGAAAACAGTTACCGATTCGTCTCAAGCTACACCATCAATCCAGACGATGTATATGCACCCTAGTTTACTTGAGGGAATTAAAAAATACGATGAATCAGACAAAGGCCATTTTATCATACATATTTCACGCACCGAGACTGACCCGGCAGCGGGGGCGACAATTCGCCCTATAAAGTTCGGTCAATTCTTATCTGTTAACAATTTATTTTTAAAAACATCTGTAATGGTGGTTTAAAAAAAGTAGGCAGAAACCGAATATCGCTAGAGTTTAAAACGGCAACAGATGCAAATAATTTCCTGGAGAACCCACTGTTACACCAAAACAAATACAGCCCAATCATCCCTAGATACAATGTAACCCGAATGTCTCATCAGAAACATACCAGTGGAGTGGTCTATGACTGAGTTGGTTGAGTCCTTGGAGCTTCCTGAAGGTTGTGCGTTAGTTTTGAAAGCGCGTAGACTAAATAGGAAACAAATTGTCGATGGCACGCCCAACTGGATTCCTACACAATCCGTGGTGCTAACTTTTAAGGGACAGCTTCTTCCAAAATATGTTTATTCTTTTTATATGTTTCTATCTGTTGAGACATTTCAGCTCCCCACTATTCAATGTTTGAACTGTTGCAGATTTGGTCATATCAAATCCCAGTAACGGTCAAAATCTAGATGCCTTAGATGTGGTCAACCTCATTCTGGCAATGAGTGTGACATACCAGAAGACAAAGCGTCGTGCCTATATTGCTCTGGCAAACATTTTTCAATTAATAGAACCTGTCCTGAATAAGATAGAAACGGTCTATTATGTTAGTAATGTCACAAGACAGCATTTCCTACGAGAAGGCAGCACTAAAGTTTTCAGCTGTGCAAAGATCATATGCCGAAACAGCAAGACTACTTTTCAGTCCTCCTGTACCTGTATTGTCTTCTACCCCTCTCCGTACTGCAGATTCAAATATCAGATCATACAAGAAAACGTATTTTTCTAATCCAAAACCTAAACCACCTCTTGCTAAGTCTTTTGACAAGATTGCTCATCAGGCTATTATAGCCCCTGAACCACCCTACCTTTCCCAATGGGTGTGCTCTTCAGCAAAATCAGTTTGTGATAGAAACACCTAACGAAAGTTTGTTAGATATCTATGGTTAGGTTAGATACTATGTTATCTATGGTTTTAAGTTTAATCTCAATGTATAGTGATAGTTTACCGCCCAAAGTTGCAAAAAGCATAATCAAATTGCGAATATTATCCCCAAAGATGGAATACTAGTAGTATTAGGCAGAGAAAACTTGATCTTTTAAACCTGATATCAATATATTCTCCATCCATTATAGCCATCTCAGAAACATGGTTAGTGGGAGGGATGGGTTCCAATTTTGACTGATGCCTCTAAGCTAGTCAGTTTTGGACATGTTGGTGCAGCGGTCTGGGTGCCAAAGCACAGAATTATATTAAGCTATAGATATCCTCCTGGTACCACAGTGTTTACTGGGGAATTATGAGGGGAGCGTCCGCGAGATTGAAAGCACTTTTAGACACCTAATAGAAGTCACTACCGTTCGAAGTCTGAACTGAGAGTGTCCAACCTAATCTAGAACCTAGCCTAAGAGATGTGACTACCGCTCGACGTCTGAACGAATAGTGGCTTCAACTCTGATTCAATGCATGAGGTGAGCCTCACGATCCAGGTGTAACAGGGGAAGCTGTCGCCATCCTTGAAGCTGTACTATTTATAAAAGCGCACAAATTAACGAGATCCATTATATTTACTGACAGCAAAAGCTGCCTTGAAGCGATTTTGTCTAACCTTTTCCGTTCCAAACATAAGCACCCAGTTATACTTACAATTAGGAAAGCATTGTGTGAGTGTTACAATTTAGGTTTTAGTACGGTTCTTGCCTGGATCCCGGGGCAGTGTGGAATTTCGGACAATGAAACTGTGGACTCCTGTGCCAAATTTGCTATCTAGTCGGGTTCCTTGGATCATTATAGAATTTACGCAAGGGACTTATGCTTATTATCTACATATATTCGGATTGTTTGATGCGTGGCAAAAGAGTTGGGATTTGTCTCGGAAATTAAAGGGCAAGCATTATGGGTCTTTGCAAACTGATATCTCGCAAAAACCATGGTTTTTTTAATTTAGAAATGTTATAATAGTAAAAATGTTGTCTCTATTATTTGCCGCTTGCGCCTTGTGCACGTCAGCACTCCAGTACATTTGAATAAAATAAGGATCAGGGATCACTCTATTTGTGAATGTGGCTTAGAGGACGGATCACCGGATCACATATTTTTTAATTGCCCTAGAAACAGAGTCTCTCTCTATGATGTTCTACCTCCTTCTATTCCCCGTCCTACTAACATTATGTGTCTCTTAACCCTTGTTACGGATAATCATTTAATTCTAGAATGCTTGTCGAAATTTATTATTACTAACAAAATTAAACTTTAGATTTTAGTGTGATGCTCCTGTGTATGTCTGTATTCTAACAATATGTTGTATGTTTAGTTTACATGTGCTTTCTTTGTGGGATCTCTTTGTAGATTTTTTTTTTTTTTTTCGAACTGACTATGCTATTGACCTGGCAAGGTCTTTACAGCTTCACCGGACTACTAAGGCGAGCGCTTAAGGCACTCAGCCGATTTTATCACCTCGCTTATGTCTGTCACAACCCGGGACGGTCGCGCACAAACTTGTCTGACTACAATTGTTGCGATGAAAACTTTATGTTCCTAATAATACATTACTTTCGATAAAACTCATTAAGTTAAAGAAAGTTTTCGACTGGTGTCTTAAGAAGTTAAATTTATCCATCAACTTATGTTAATTGCTAATTGTGAATGTAATTAATGTCACCACAAGCGTGTATTTATTATTCTGTATGGAATATTGTCATAAATTTAATTGTCTATTTAAACTTCATACTAAAATTAGTAAAACAGACTACAACTCATACATTTTTTTTTTTTTCGAACTGACTATGCTATTGACCTGGCAAGGTTTTTACAGCTTCACCGGACTACTAAGGCCGAGCGCTTAGGGCACTCAGCCGATTTTGGTTTTGGGTAACATACACAAGGGTGCACGCACACCTCGGCTTGGGCTGTTTCCTGGAAAAAGACACGTCTGTCCTAGCTAACTATTCTAAGCTATTCATACATATATACATTTGTGAACCATACAATCGAAATTGCATGATTCACAAATGAATACGTGTATATCGGATTGAAACGAACTTAAACTATTCGATTCAGTTCGATGAGGGGAAAAAAAACAAAACCCTCCCACCATGTGTATATATGTGCACGTGTGTGAGAGAGATGATCTCATATGTCTGTTCAAGTGATGTAGGTGAGTCACTGTATCGCGAAAATAATATCAAGAGGGCTCCGCGCGGGGACGACCTAGGCTCGAGATATTATTGAGAACCGCGAAGTGTGCGGGAGCTAATAGGGATTGATTACAAAAGCGTGGGCGCAACACGCATTTTATAAGATTGAATTTAAATTTACTAACGGTGTCGGCACCGAAGTCTAAAAATAGACTTAACAACAATTATTATTATTATTGAACGGTTATTTTAGGGGAAGATAGACGTAAATACGCGATTTACTCTATCTTATTTGAGTTATTTATTTTTTAACAGCTGCGCGTGCGAGCCGTTGTAGAGTAGCCGCGATGGCTGGAAACCTATGGATTGCCGTGACGGCACCTAGTAGCGGATTACGAGAGCACTCTTCGTACGCCGAGATCTCCGAGATCTCGTGGAAGATGAGTAATTGAGCTGTGTAGTCAATACTCGATAGGGAAAAGGAGTATGCGGGGTCATCCTGTGAAGGATTAGCCGCCGGAGGTTTGGGAGTGTGCTGGGACGCGGGTTTAGGAGCCCACGGGGCCTGAGGGGCCCGGTAGGGGCGGGGGGGCGCACTAGTCGCGGGTACGGATGCTGCCGGTGCACGAGACGTGCCCGGCAGGTTCGGGAAGGCCTCTCGAGACATGAGAGGCGGAGGTCGAGGACGGGCGGGGGCAGCGGCCGTCTTAGACGGCGACGCCTGCCTGGGGTATCGAGGGCGCTTTGTGCGCGGGGCGCGGGGACATCCGCGATAATTCGCGGTATGGCCCACGCCGCGGCACAGAACACAACTCGGAGGGTCGGAGGCGTCTTTCGTGCGAGGACACTCCCTAGTGGAGTGGTCGCCGAGGCACTTAACGCACCTGGGTTTCAGGCGACAGTTTCGTGCGGAGTGTCCGTACACCTGGCAGTTGTGACACTGCGAGGGCACAGACGTTTTGCGCGGTGGCTCGACTATGACGCCGGAGAGGCCGCAAAGGGATGTAAGATTAAAAATCGCTTTCCCCTGAGGGGTGCGATCGAGGACAACGAGAACCATATCATATGGAGCCCTGGTGCGCGGAGAGCGCATACGATGAACCTCGCGGACAGGAATCTTCTGTTCCTTGAGGTCGTCTGAGATGTCGTCAGTCGGGAGTTCTGAGGGGACTCTACGGATCACAACCCGTAGTTTACGCTCCTCTTCGAGAGAGTGCGTGAAATAGCCCCACTGGTTGTCCCGAAGGAAACGAGTGAGGTTGCGATGGGCGGTGGACGTGGCTACCTTCACCTGAATACCTACAGCGGTATTCACGGCGGAGGTGTAAGGGATACCTGCCGTTTCCAGCAGGCTAGAAATCTCAACCCAAGACGCTTTGTCTTGGATCGTAACGGGGGGCGGTGGGCGGGGCTTCTTGCCCGAAACTGCGGAACCCGCAGCCGCGGGCGAGTTGGGTCTAGAGGGCGCTGGTGTCGCCTTTGGCACTTTCGCGCCATCGACGTTTGCGATCTTTTTAGAGGGCGATTTGTCCTCCGGATCGGAAGGTGATTTCGGGCGCTTCTTGTTCTTGCGCGGTTTGCGGTGCGTGACGGTGGTGAAGCCATCGTCTGCAGCAGGGGCTTGCTCAGCCTGGGGGGCTTGCTCGGCAGGGGGATCCTGCTGAGCAGGGGGGTCTTGCTCCATGTCGGAGCCGGGGTCGGAGTCGGAGTCGGTGTCATCGCTATCGCGATCGTCCGGGATTGTGAAGTTGTTTGAGGCTTCGATCTTGGCGTAGATCGAGGGAGCGGGTTTCGAGGAATGAGGGAGCTCGGTGCGACGCTTTGCAGCGTACGCATCGTAGTCTTCTACGAGACGAGGACAGATAGCGGCTATGAAGCCGCGGAGGCTAATGAGCTCAGTCTCTAAGAGACTGATCTCTTGTTCAGTGGCCATACCGGGGCCTGAGGAGGGGAGTGGGGCGGGAGAGGACATGTGAAACCTCCCTGCCAGAGGGGCAGGGGGGCGCGCCTTACTGAATTTAACGGACTATCCCGAGTCCGGATCAAAGGGAGCTGTGGGCGATGTGCAATGCCTCACAGGGGACCTACAATGCCTAGGGGGAAGCCCTAACACTTCTTTCTTAAACGCCTTACGGAGACTCGACGCGTACTGAAAAGTACGATTTCATGCACTGAAAAGTGAGGTTTACAGGCGCACCGAAAAGTAACAAAGCCCGGCCTTGCGGCCGCCTATACGATTGACGTGGATTGACACTCGAACGAACGATTGACACCTTGTTCTAGAAAAAAACCTCACTTTTCAGTGCATGAAATCGTACTTTTCAGTACGCGTCGAGTCTCCGTAAGGCGTTTAAGAAAGAAGTGTTAGGGCTTCCCCCTAGGCATTGTAGGTCCCCTGTGAGGCATTGCACATCCCTGTGAACAGCACACGGAACACAAAGAAAACACAGAGAAATAGCAGTGAGATGCGTAAGCAAAAATAAAAATTCTTACTCAACACGTCGAACGAAAAAAGTTTCGAAAAAAAACACGGAGCGCACGTGCGTACGCCACCGCGTCCTGATCGGAACTCCTCTTTGTAGATAGCCCGGTCTGGTTATAAAGATAATTGTTTAATTGTCTGGCGCAATCTCCATTGTTTATGGCTCCATTCACTGGACATTGACAAAATTGTGTGCGCACAAATGTTGCCATTTAAAAAAAAGAAGAAGAAGAAGTCCATTATTAAAAGTTTCGGTTGCGAAGTCAGTGTTTTAATTTATCACATAATATATTATATGAACACGCCCCACATATGTCGAGAAATTTACTGAATTGTAACATGTACTCCGTACAAAACTCCGTAAAAAAGTCCCAGAAAATATAAAGCCCCTATATAATTCCCATCCGGCTAAATTGCCTTCTAAATTAAGTCAACTATACTAAACTAAAATATCCCAATCTATTAATGAAATCACAGATCCAATAAATCTGTTACGAATGTCTTGTTATTTTGTTTTTGGCTTCGATCAGCAATAACCAGATATCGGGTCGGCGCGAAAAATACGTCTCGGTAAATAAAAGCTCACTTGAAATGTGTTCCCTTAGTTTGTTTGAAACACAGCCAATGTAAGTCCATTTCACATGTCGCAGTGTATTCAAAAGATGCAAAAATAATACCCGAAAAAGCAATTTAACGGACGGATTCTATTACTTTCGCTAAATAAATGTTGAATAAGTTATATTTTAAGCTTAACAAATAATATCAAATTTTGAACAAAATTACCGATTTTAGACCTGTGATACAAATGTTTGGCCTCGCTCCTCACAAACACACAATAACGGGAAAGCGTACTTTAGTCATTACGTGTGAAGGTTGAATTCACACTAAATGTTGTTTATGTTGTCTTTTCATTTGTGAGGGGAGTAATTTATTGCTTTGCTCGTTTTATCGTAAGTATTAGATAATATTTTGAACATTTGTGACTTTATTACTGGGTGGCATGGTTGTAATTAGGTTGAACTTAAAACTGTTTTAAAACTTTTTTTCTCCCTTTCTTAGTAAACAAATAACTATGTATTAAGTATATAATAGGTCTTTACCTATGAAATTGCCGTTCTGCAGTACTGGCCATTTCAAATCAAAATATTTTTTGTTTGGCTAAGAATTCTAATTTCATATTAATTTTATTTTAAAAACATGGAATTCTTTTTCCAAAATTAGTCATTTGTTTATTGATTAGTGTTACATTTTCATCGCATTTCAATCTTTTTTGTCATCATGGATACGTTAAAAATTCGAGTAATTATGAAATATGAGTACCATCGTGGCAGCAACGCGGCACAAGCGGCACGCTACATCAACGACGTTTACGGAGCTAACACTACAAACCAACGCACTACCTGTTATTGATTTGCTCGCTTCCGACTTGACTTGACTTGAAAAATGAACCTCATGCTCGTCCGAAGACTTTGGTCGACAATGACGAATTAAAGGCGAATGTGGAAGCTGATAATACACAATTTACGGCTGAATTTCAGCAGCTTTCGACGTTAGAGTCAAAACAATATTGGTCCATTTGCGTCAAATTGGCAAGTTAAAAATGCTTGACAAATGGGTGCCCCACGAACTCAATGATCGCCAGCGCGAATTACGCGTCGAGACGTGCCTTGCACATATAAATGAAGCAATTTTGAACCGCATTGTTACCTGTGATGAAAAATGGATTCTGTTTGATAACCGCTCAGCAAGTTGGTTGGATCCTGGTTTAGCACCTAAACAATGCCCTAAACGAAAACGTACCCCTAGAAAAGATGTTTGGTGGTCTAGCGCCGGTGTTATTCATCACAGCTTCTTACTAAACGGGGTGAGCATTACTGCAGATGTGTACTGTGAAGAACTGAACACAGTGATGGAGAAGCTGGCACATCTCGAACCAGCATTGGTCAATCGCTCGTCTCCGCTGCTTCTGCACGACAACGCGCGACCTCATACTGCACAGTTGACGGTCTCCAAGTTGCAAGAACTGTAGTTGGAAGTTCTCCGTCATCCGCCCTACTCACCAGACCTTGCGCCTACAGATTACTTCTTTTTCCAGAATTTGGATAACTCCTTGGCGAGGAAAAAATTCAATACCCGAGAGGCAGTACAAAATGCCTTTGAAGAATTTGTTGCCTCTCGTCCAGCTGATTTCTTTAAGAAGGACATCAATAAACTGCCACTGCGTTGGCAAAGATGCATTGACATGCATGGGTGATTACTTCGATTAATAAAAATAAAAAATACATGAAAAAAATTCGTTTAAATTTTTTCATACAAATGGCATTTTCATAGGTAAAGGCCTAATATGTACCTGGACAGCAGTGAGCTTCGATTTTGTACGTGACCCTTTATCTAGTTATTGTTGATCGAAGGTTTTTCGCAACCAATCTTCCAGATTACTACCCTCATTGTTGAATAATATCTTGCGAAAACATCAAGAGAGCAGACAAGCGGTCAGAGAGGACACCACCGCCAGAGGGGTATCCCTAACGTGGTTTCCCCGCTCTCCTCGTTTGAGGGGCGAGCGAGAAGATCTCCCCAATATAGAACATTCATTGCTATGTCGAAGTTATTGTAGGGTGAAGCTCTACTTGAATAAATAATCACAGTGCTTACAGAGTATTAATGTGATCGATTATACTTTTATTCAATAGACACTGCTCAATTTAATATAGTGTTTTATGATTCTACTAAATAACAAAATAAAATATTGGAGGATTATTATTAAACATCAACGAAAAAACAAATCCTTATATTTTATTGATGTAGTAAAAATAACACAAATAATCTACAACCATAAAATTAGAATAAAATTCCAGCTAAGATTGATTTGAAATAGTAATATTATGTAATCTGTGGTCTGCATTTTGGTATGAAATGCGCCTCACTATTTTTCAACATATGTTTTATATCCGTTTTGATTCTAGGATTCGTTCATTTCGTTCACTTGCAGTATTCGTAGTTGTTGTCGCACCGTATGTTGCTTTGTAATTTGTAGTAGATTTTGCATTAAAGTACCAAGTTTTCTAGTTTTATATATTTGACCGTACAAGAGATTACATCTCAATCAATAAGTCTGGTTTATAACTAAGTGAGAATTATCTAACGGTGTCTTAAATAAGCAATCATAAATCGAATTCAAGTGCCTGTAACATAAGCTAGCTTTTGTTTTTTAATTAATACCTGTTTTCGTTCATCGTTGTTTAGTGTTTTGTGAATTAGCTTTCGTATTGCGATGGTCCGAGCTGTTTTCTAGCATCGACCAGTTTATAAAGAAATTTGGTAAGTCCTTACAATTGTACGTTACGTTGTCTTTTTTATAGTATATTCTTCAAATCTAACTTAATTAGCCTTGTTAAAAGCATTCTATAACACAAAGCTATATTTTCTATCAACGTGTTTCTTGTTATCAATGACCTTTACAAACAAAAAATATGACAGAAACCTAAGATTTTATCCACTGTGTGTATTGTATTTATAGTGATTATTATACTATAACAACATTTCTTAAAAATATATACATATAATAATAATAATCTGTACATATAATAAGAACGTAAATCTAACGTGTCTGTGTTTTTTAAATTTTTGTGAAAAATATTATTGAACATGTATTTTATGATTTCTTATAATAACATAAATTTCAGTCATTTTTAGAAATATATGTTTATTTGAACATGCATCACAGTTGAAGTACTGGATGCACGATAAAGCCACACCAATATATATGTTAAAAAGATGTACCCAATCGAGTTTCTTGCCGGTTTTTCTCGGTGACTGGGTTGTTTTCCGAACCGGTGGTAGTTTTGACGTTCATAAGCGCCTTATTAGGGCCTAAACTGAATAAAGTATTTTTGATTTGATTTGATTTGACAAGAAAGTCATAAACCATGTCCTCAAGTAACTTTAAGTCTTGGTTTCATTCAAATTGGTTCACTATATTAAAAGTTATTGTAATTTTAATAACATATGTCAGTCACTAAGTACGAAAGAGAGGTAGATAAGTAAATGGATTTAATATAATTAGATGATTTTATTAGTCACAGTTCTTTTACATTAGCTTCCATGTGGACGGGCATAGCTAGTCTAGAATAAAATATCCAAGATTGTAGCTAAATTTATTATTTAAAAAGTTATATCTCTTTATTATGCACAAAGATTTGTAAATGAGATAAAATGAAATTGAAATGTTAGTGAATTGTATGATACATGTGAACTAGGATTTTGTACTGAAAAGTAGGTAGTAAGTGATATAAGTGTTTAAGATATTTTGTCTAGAACATAGTTTCTCAAACCAAGTCCCATTAAATAGCGGGAAAATTTAATTTAAAAGTGTTTTAACCTCATCACCATTGCATGTTCATTTGTTTTTCCCTAAAGTTTCACATCATACTGTAAACGCAGTTATGATTCACCCTTTTTTCGTATTGTTACTTCTATACTAAAATTTCATTATAATTAGTCAAGCTGTTCAAGACTTCAATCAGGATATACAAATAGACATTTTTTTTTGTGTGTGACTGAACTCTTAAGCTGTTGGATCGATCTTGATGAAATTTTTTGTGTGTTCCAGTGGACTTGAGAATGGTTTAGATTCACAATAGGATCTGGTAGGCGGTGCTGCGGTCTCATTATTGGATTTTTGAAATTATCCAGGCACAATGTCTTTAGGCCCCTTAGTTATATTATAATCTTTTCTAGATATTGCTCCTTTAATAAAGAAACAATTGAACTCAAAATTTTCATTTTTGAGTTTTCACTAGAAAGTAATTTAGTGTTGCGAGAAGAATACCTTCAATTCAACATCCACTTTAATACATCAGAACTACGAAAAGATGACTTGTTTGTTCTATTTCTGATTTAAACAAGTGAAAAACTTTAGTCTCCTGAGATAGTTAATAAAGTGAAGTAATATGAAATAGGTCCGTGAAGTAATATGAAATAAGTCCATGTTTTACTAAAAAAGTTATTGTCTCATTTGCTTTAAGGACGCACACTCAATGTTTCGTGGTTCAATTTTGTCGTCGAGTCCTACTAGACGCGCATAGCTCACGCACACAGACACGACAACTGATAAGCTGCGAAATTATAGCATACTTGAAACTACTTTGATTCTTTTATAAAAATATTACAATATTTTCTTATTATTGATGTTCTAGTTTTTGTTATATTTGATGTTATAGTATCAAAATAAATTATAGTTTCTCAAGGTCATACTACGTCAAAAACAGTATAACTAAACCGAAATATGTATACATAATAGACAGAAACATCGAATTTGTGATCAAAATTTAGCCCCGTAGTGCCCGATCAAGGTATCATATCGCAACATTCTCATGAGAAGTGGTATTGTGGTAACTGGATCATAGTCTAGATAATAGCTAGAAACATCAAGTTTGTGCTTAGATGTTTAGTCTCCCAGAGTAGGAGCAATAGTAGGTATTTATGATAACTGAATCTTAGTATACATAATAGTTAGAAACATTGAGGTTGCACTCAAAGACTTACGTCATAGTCTCAGATAAGTGTTTCATATATTAAGGACCAGGTGAGAGCTATTTTCTGATAAAAGAATTTTAATATTGGTAATAGCTAGAAACATAAAGTTTGCGCTCGGATGTTGAATCTTGTCATATCAGGTGTGAGTATTGTTTCTCCTGGAGCTAGTGAGTAACAGTATCACAGTAACAAAAATTTAATGGATCAGATGAGTAGCCCTATCATGATAACTGAACATCAGTATTCATAGTAGCTACAAACATGAGGTTTGGGTTCAGATGCTTAGTCTCACAGTATCGGATGAAAGTTTCATTTCTCATAGACTAGATACGTATCTTTGTCATGATAAAAAAAAATTGTATAGTATATATGTATAGCTATAAATATAGAGTTGAAGCTGATAAGTGTTATAATGTCTGATTAATGTTTAATTCCTCATGGGCTACGTGAGTAACTATATCGTGATAACTGGATTTTGCTACATATAGATATTAGCTACAAACATTGAGTATGCGCTCAGAGATTTAGATAGGAGAATTTAAATTAGCGATTGCTTCTAAATTAAAAATAATTCTGTGAACAACATACTAGAAAACACATTTTAAAAGATTACATTTGTTTGTAAATGCTGCAGTGTGTTTATGATATTATTGTATATATTCTGAATAGATAATAAAGAGAATCTGAATACGACATATCTATTTCTACTCATGAAGGAGCTCCCTAGCCGTTTCTGAGAGTCCATTATGAGGTCATTTTGTTCAGTCCTGCGATAAGCTTTTGTTATTACTTAACGAAAGGAGTACAAACAATACATATTTGTCTCTACCCATCAAGGAGTTCGATAAGCCAGTGAAAGTCTTGTGAAGATCGGTCAAACCGTTTTCTAGATAGCACTGCGGGCAAAGCCACGGTTAACAGGTAGTATAAACTAAAATTGCTGAAATTACTTTTTATAGGGTCAGCTATCTGCCAGTGAAAGTTTTGTGCAGATCAGTCCAACCGTTTTGGAGATAACGTTACGGGTGAAGCCACGGTTAACAGCTAGTATAATTTAAAGTAGCCTAAGTAACCCGCTGTAATTTCAGCTATCTGCCAGTGAAATTCCCGTTAAAATCGGCTCAACCGTTTTGAAGATTGGCCGAACAAACAGAAAGATAGACCGACAAAAATTTTAAAACTAGCATTTTTGTTATCAGTAGCGTGTATACTTTCGTACCCAATCAGTAAAAAAAATGATTGTGATATTACGTACAGACACTTCATTTCTATTATATGTATAGGTAGTGTCTCTTATTACTACAAATATAAACCATTATAAAAAATTGGTTGGTTTTTCGTTTTGTGAAGTGTATAGGTATTTTTACAGCGATGTTTTTTTTTTCTAATCGGTCTTCATACCAAAAAACAGGCTGTTTTGCGCGAGGGGACTGCGGAGAATTGTTTTTTTTTAATGAGTACCTATTAATTAAAAAAAAAAACAATCATCTGTGCATAATTGTTAAAGATTGAAGGTATCTGTAGTTAGTCATTATGTTTACCAAAGTTCAATAGTTTTGTTGTAATTCTTTCCGAAAAACAGTGAAAATGGACCTTTTTTGAGAGCGCGTCCTTAATAAAAATTAATATTTATGTATAAAATAAATAAACAGTCATTATTTTATTAATGGTTTATCTTTTCATTGTGCCATAACTGATTCCTGTCGTAATCTGTTCTTTTAGGTATATAAGTTATACAAAACAATTTCGATGTTTCACATGTGACAGGCGTCCCGTGACGGCTTATTTTTTTTGTTAATAAAAGGTGCGATATGTGCTTTAAGTATAGCTTTATTTGAAAGATATATTAAGATTCGGTATTTTGTCGTTTTGTCCGGGCATCGACGTAACCGCTAGAACGAGTGCGGAGTGTACCCTGACAGCTTGTCACTAAGCTTTTCGTATTATCTTAAATTGCGCATGCCTATTTGACGAGCGCACCAGAGTTATTTCCAAACCACAACATAATATTCACAATTTTATTTATACCTTATAACCGTCCACAGATTAGTATGACGCGGACGAAATGAAGTATTTGCGTCATTTCTGTTTACATGAGTGAAAGTACATCTTCGTTTTATAATGAATGTATTCAATGTTTTACTAGATTCGCCTTAGTTGCGTAATAAAACTTTTGAAATACCAACTTTAACTCCAAACATTAAGTTGACGTACGCGTTCAGAATGATTATCTGTAGTATGATTAGAGATGCACATTTTAAATTACCCTTATGTCTATCGATAATTATTTCGTAGATAATAAACATTGACAAGCGAGTTAACTTCATCATATGGACATTAAAAAAAAGGCAAATCATAATGAAATTACATTTAAAAATTAATATTACAGTATATGTTCTATATAAAATGTAAAACCAATAATTTGGGTCAACCTATTCTAGTATTGCGAGTGTCGCTCCGACCTTCGAAAAATGACATTCGATTGGCACCGACGCGATGTGGTTACGATAGGTGTGTGCCTCTTTTCACTTGACAATATCTTCCGTATAAAATGAAACACTTTTTCAGAGTAGGACAATTTATTCATTTTTTTTTTCGAACTCATTACACTATTGTCCTGACAGGCCTTGACAGCTTCACCAGACTACGCACAGAATTTATTCGCAAATGTGTCGAAAGGTTATCAATTAAGAAACAATCTTGATGCCACGATTTTAGAAACTGTAATATAACGCCATCTGTGCGGTTTAGATAGTGTATTAATTCTTTTGTCTATAATCGGCAAAGAAGCAATATCGATAATATTTTATCGAAGTTACGTTTCTTTTCTGCAAACCTTATGACAACTAACTAACTTCTTAACTAACGTCGGTAACAATTTCTCCCGCGTGAAATAGTTACTTTGGGCTAGCGCTAACACAGCGGAAAGCTCTTAAAAGGAAAATAAAACGATTTTGAAACATTTTTCATTGGTGGTCCGAACCTATTGGCCTTAGAGTGATGATATATAGCCAATAGCCTGAGCTATATAACACTGAAATAATTTTCCAAATCGGCCTATTATTTCCTGAGATTTGTGCAAACGAACTCTTCAGCTTTATAATATTGGTATAGATTAGTAGATATAGATTAGATCTATCGATCTCTATTAATCTATGGTGAAATTGCATTAATGTGATTCGGACTAGCAATTAATTTATGTCGTAGCCGCGCGTCCTCCATTATATGCCAAGTTCATTAAATCTGTGACAGTTATTCTTTCGGAATTTTTGGGCATTTTCCAATGATGTTTGGGAAATCTCACCTTCATTTTTGGCTCTAAATTAGTAAACAAAATCGTTGTGTTAGTTAAACTTGGATAATTGTCATGAACCATCGTATTTGCGTTTTTGTTCACGTGTGACGTCATTACATGTAATTTTTAAATCTCTACGGTCATTTTATTGTAATGTACTTCTGATTACATGTTGATTTACATTCTTTTTATGTGTATAGAAGATGTTAGAAATCGTATTAAATGTGATCAACTATTATTATTATTTTATTTAACTATTGTACTTAAGTCTTTATATTATCACGTTAGTCTGTAAGTGATCCACTGCAGGGTCATAGGCCTATTCCCGAAGGAAGGTATGCACATAATCATCGCGCAAGCCCACGACGTATTAACGATTTCAAATTTTGAGAAATCCACAGTTCTATATTTTCCCCGCATACAGCGGTACAAGAAAATTCGTTCTTTCATCGTCAGCCGATAGTGTTACCAATGTATATTATTAGTTAAAATGTACACGAGTTCACTGCATACATCGGATTAACGTACCTCTGGTCGAACCATTTTAAAGTGTGACATTAACCGGAGAGAATATTATTATGATTCATAAGAGGAATTTGGTCCACGGAGGCATCTGTAAGTAATACTGAATTTTGGAGTAATACGTATAGCGAAATACCAATACCACAAAATAATCCCAAGGAGGGTTGATGTCAGGCAGGCGGCCGATCGTAAAAATTAAGCCAAATCATATACCACAACATGACAAACATGTTGTACCGACCCTACTTTTGTGGGATAAGGGTAAGAAAAAGAAGACGTATAGCGAAATACCAATATTTCTTCCAGCTAGCTTGCGGTCGTAATGTGGATGGATTCTAAAGATCTACGCTAATATAACATCTAGTTTTAAACTGATTAATTTCCTGGAATAGCCATCACGAATGAGCAGGTGATAATAAAGAGGCACGTACTAATTAATGTTTATCATAAGTATTTACTGTTGAATTCGTTTCCGAGAACGAAACACGTTATCATTTCTTGTAAATCTTAATTCAATGTTTGCGGTAGGGCACGCATGTGAGATAAGGCTACAAGATTCAAATGCTATCTTTCTGAATAATACATTTTGTTTAGAAGATTTATTTTCCCACTAGCCAGTGCTCGAGACTTAGCCTGTGTTTGTATATTTGAACTCCTAATATTTCTAATGTTTTACGTTATCTTTCAAGATCTCCAAATTTTGTACATGTAAAATATGAAGATCATAAAAAACTAAAACCTGAGATCAAAATTTGTACTTCGTTCTCGGTGTATAAAACTGGTAACCTGAACAAAAATAGTCGAGGCAATCATAAGGACTACCGACAGAAGTGAAAACTAAAAACAATGAATGTACTGTAACCTCTTTTGAATTTTTAAATTACTTATAGAATGGATTGTTTAAATTTAATAATTTGTAAATTGAAATTATAATCATTAATCTCTCTTTCACATCAATTGACATTCCGAATAATAACTACTAGTAGGCGCCCAGTGGTCGACATTCGACCATAGTTCATTGAATTTTTTAAGTTTGAATTTTATTAGGGTTAATATCATTGTTAAATGTAGAATGAAAAAGGGTAATTGGAACGTAAGAGTAAAATGATATATACAGTCGAGCATAGCAACCTCCTTCACAACCTTTTTTGAAGTCCTTTATTGACAGATGTCAAAATGTCTTTTATTTACATGTGTGTATAATTTGTGTAAAATTGAAGCAGTAGTGTGAGTAATGCATATTTTAATTAATTTAATGTACTTCTAATGCATTTTATATAAAATAAATAGCTTTCTGCACTTCTCCTCCATATAAATTTTAACTATACCAAATTTCACGTTCATCCGTTCGCCCAATTCCGTTAAAAAGGGATACAAAGTTTAGGCTTTAGGTATTAATATATATGATATACCTTTTTATACATTTTAATAATTCGTAAAACATATTATGGGCTGCAAATTCTCTATACAAAATATCAATATTACATAGAGATAGATCCGCGTCGCTAGTCGGACGCAAGCCGCGCAAGCGCAATACGGTCGGCCATGCTTGCTAGCATGTCATGACGAAAAATTATAAATGTATCTCCTGCCAAACAATACCGCTCAAGGCACCTAAAGAAGTTTTCACTTAAAAATTTAACATGTTATATGAACGATTAAAACTGGATTTAACTACATTTTGTATTGTAACAACTTATTTGTCAATTACACAATTAGATCGATTACACAATAAATTGTGTTTGAGTAATTCTAACGGTTTCGAAACGAGCGCCGATATACTCGTGTCTCATATATGGTAAGATCTTTTCAAACTTGATACTTGTAATATATTGGCCAAGTTAAACAATGTCCTTATAAATGTATAGTCTGTGGGATTATTCCGATATATATTCAACATTAGTATATTACGTGTGTCTGTGTTATTTGTTTGTTCGTCTCAAATTTTGTACTGACTTTAGCGTCCGTTTATCATCATATATTGGCTCCTATCGAAAATCAGCGCTGCAGTACTACTTACAGTATTACAGATTTTTGCTGAATGGGTTCGCCAATTGTTGGACATCTATTCTTTCATTTTTTAAATGTATTTTTTTTTTCTGTCTAATTAGTTTCTGTAATTTAATTTAATTGTATGGTTGTTCCAACAATAAAGTATTTCTTTCTTTCTTCTTCTTCATATAGGGTATTTTTATTTTATTTTAAACTAGGGACATTTACAGCTAAACAAAAAAATCACATTACATAACATAAACGAAGGCCATTTACAAGTTTCAGCAGAATTTTCATTTTCCATAAGAAAATATGAATTTGAAGAAGGAAATAAAAAAAACCGGAATTTAGAACACATTTGAGTTTCTGAACACTTGTGTTATATTCAGATCACTAATTAATTTATTAACACTGTTACCAACTCTAATTATGTATGAATTTTGCCTGTAAGTCGCGTTAACAACCGGGTTATAAAGTATGCTATGGCTTCTGCTAGGCACAGCTGGTACACGCAAGTCAATCTTACTCAGTAATTCCGAATAATGAATTTTACCAGTGAGTGTACAAAGAAGATATAGTATATCAGCTATTTTTCTGCGCTCATATAATGGAAGTATATGAAATTTTTTACAACGTAATGTGTAATTTTATAAATATGTTTTAGACTTAAAGTATAGGTAACCAAAAGTGTATATGTGTATAGTATAAGTGTATAGTTAGTGTATATTTAAGAAAAAGAAAAATGGATGCTGCTTAACCGTGCCTAAGTGACGATACTTTTTACATTAGGATTTTTTCACATTTTAGTAAATACATTTTGTCTTGCTTGTTTCTTACTTGTCAAATATTACTAATTATACATCTACTATGATCCCTTGGGATGGAGACATTTTGAAATGGGCGTCAAAAAATTCATTTGTATGTTTTGATAACGTCAAAATTTATTTTTACCATTTTTTCCAATAAATTTCCTCAACGTCATCACCAAACGACACATTATTATATATGATTAATTTAGTCAAGATAACATGATGATTTAATCGAGCAAACTCTTTATTTATGCGGATTATTATAAAAAAGCACCAATATTGGTGCTAACCAAAACTGGCCTTGCAATTATTAGACCAAACATTTTGTTTCTCTCTCTTAAGGTAATTTTTTGATTAATTGCTTTTTTTAATATTAATATTATGATTAAAGGTCTTATCTAATTCTTTGTCAGTGATTTATTTTATTTATCAATGTTTGTAACAACGTTTAACTCTATTGTAATAATTAACCTATTGTCGTGGTTTTCTTGTACTATATGGTACTTGGTAATAGTCACACTAAATAGATCTCTGCCATCAATGCCAGTTTCAGTATCCAGGTTAAAGGGTCGGTTTTTCCGGGATGATCTGGGGATAGGCCGCGCGATCGATTCCGCCGCCGCACTGCGGCTCATGGCCTGCTAACGATTTCAGTTTTATATATTCATCAGCCACTGAGATGAACTCGGATATGTACCGTAACAGCGCTTAACTTATATACTGTGTCGTGTGTTTTGCGAATAGCAGAACCAGGGTACAATTTTCTTTGGCCAAAATTGGTTAAGCACTTGTACAAATGCTAAATTACAGTTAAAATAAACAACTTCAGGCGAAAACTAGCGGGCCCGGCGGATTTAGTCCTGCCTTGGGAAAGAAAAATCCTAATATTCAACACACATAAAAAAACTTCACCAAAATCTGTCCAACCGTTTAGGAGGAGTTCAGTCACATATACACGGACGGTAATAATTATATATATTAAAACTATTACAAAAATTCTGATACTAAACTTTTTTTGAATGTAAACTAAAAAAGAAAGTTGTCCGTTATCTAAGTACAACGACAATATGCTTCTACCAATTACAAGTAAAATATAAGTGAGCCCGGCGAACGTTGTCCCGCCCTGATAATAAAAAAAACCTTGACAAATATATACCTAAACCATTGTACATCACTTTATCTACTGGTGAAAACCGCATGAAAATCTGTTGAGTACTTTTTGAGTTTACCGGGAACAGACAGACAGCCGTGGCAGAGTAGTAGTGATTCTTAGTCCGTGGTCACAGTTAAATAGTTATTGAAAACAACAAGCAAGACAATATTAAATAGGCCGAATGTCCTACATCTGACCGATATCTACTCGACCGAGTCATACAGTGCTTTAGTTCTATTGGATTTCGATTATTTTCGTTTCAGGACAAACGATGTGTACTATAGATGATGATAGACTATAGATGAGACCTTTCGCTCAATATTCCGTTGAAGGAGGCTCATAAAAATTCACCCGTGTTATTACAAAAAAGTTAAATATGCATTGAACTCTTACTATAAATAAATAATAGTTAAAAAAAAAAAACAAAAAAAAACACGCTTTCAGGAAAAATCCAACTAAAAAACAGAAAATAAAATTTAATAAATTTGGATTAAGAATAGTGTAAATTAGAAATAAATGTATATTTTTGTAAAAAGTGACAAAAAAATGATAAAAATACAGATATCTGGAGGTGCTGATATTAACAGTGACGCATGTTTTTTTTAAACTATTATTTATTTTTCATTTTTTAGTTAAATTTTTTTAACTTTTTTTTCGGTTTATTGCATTGTCATCGACCTTTGACAGACCTGTGCAAAGTTTGAATTAAATCTGATCGTTCAAAGTAGGACCAAATCTAGCTCAAAGGGGTCGGTTACAAACATACATACATACATACAGGTGAAGCTAATAAAAGCGTGTTAATAAAAAAAGTTTGATCACAAAAGAGTGTCTAACACTTGTTTACAGATGGATATTATTTTCATTTAAATATTCTCTAACACTTGTCTAAGTTGACAGTTCTTATTTTATCGTTGTAATTAACTGTATCTCTATTTGCCGCCAAAAGAAGTTTTATAGGAAATTATGGATTTCGTGGGTATAATTAATTTGGAAGAAGTCAATAAATGAAACAATTTTAGACATTCACATGTAAATCGTAACTACTACTATTTGACACTATTGACATCTGACAGTGTCTTTAATCTGTCAGTCATTATACTGTTGTTCCACCTTACTCAATTCGTGTCTACGAGACGCCATTATAAAAAAAAGATGAAGATACACACTTGAGCGTAATATGTAAATCTTATAAATTGCAAAATAAAGCAAATAGTGTTTTTTTTTTTAAATGAATCCAACGCATTTATACTCAAAATATAAATTTTGAAAACTTATGGACGACCCCTTATGTGTTTATTTAACAGCACATTTGTGGTGGTAGCGTTAATTCTGGATATTCGCTGGTTATAACACATACATTCATATTGTATGGTAGTCCGGTGAAGCTGTAAAGGCACTACCAGGCCAATAGCGTAGTTAGTTCCAAAAAAAACCTATTGTATGACAGTATTGTTTTAAAAGATAGTTCGGGTCCATTGTAGGCTATGGAACGATTTTATTTGACGTATAAGTCAAACTGAGTCAACTCCGATTAAATTACGTGACTTCAAGAATGAACGTAAATGAGTCTTAACGTCTTCCATAACGGTTATGATCTTTTTATTGTTCAAAACGCGTGCGCTGTGTAATTGCGCAACGAGTCAGATAACTACATTGTTGACAACGTGGTATTGTTTGATGGATTTATTGTGAAATACAGTTTTATTTGTTTAATACTTGAATGACCCTTCAGTACACTATATTTTGTGGATCACTCGAATACATCTACTGTGTCTGATTCAATCTCAAAAATACTCAGTGATGCTGCAACTGCAAAGCGATTGCTGCCGAATCGTTTAAATTAAAAACGGCTTACATAAAAGAGGCCTTGATTCGTTTATTAACATAATAAAAAACCTTTTTTAATTCCAGTCATAAACGTAATAATCCATATTAATATATTTTTCTTGGAGACTAACTTTAATGTCGTAAAAGCTTAACGGTCAGGGTAATAAAGTTAGTTATACGTAGCTACAGGTTCAGTAGTGTGGAAAGTTAATTCCCTTGTCGGCAAATTCCATATTCATAATGGAACTATCGCTAACTGGTATTGACTGCAAACTTCTATGCGAACAACTAGGTCCAATAGGGAATACATTCGTGAGGAATTACTCTCTTATAAACTATTAGTTGTGCCCGTGACTCCGTCCGCGTGGAACCTAATGTAAAAAACGGCGACTAATAAAATCATCGGAGTGTATTAAGCCCATTTCTATCTAATTTTCCCTCGTAATTAAGTCGCGTCGTCATAAAAAGTACAATGCGTATTTAAACAAACCGACAACAAGATAGATAGACAGACATTTCTAAAAATGATTGCAATGTGTTTTAGTAATTATTTCAAGACACCTGCAACAATGTTCCACGAAATCTAAAAAGTACAGACACGTAAGATTTACGTTCTTATTATATGTATAGATTGACATTGTCGAATTGAATGTCACTATACATTCCTGTGGCAGGTCATTGACATCCGTTTGTACAGTAGTGTAAATATTTTCTTACTATGTAAATAGCTTAATTTGCTAATTGTTATATCAGGTGTAATTATATTTGTTATTGCCGTAAAATAACACCTGTGAGTCTTTGTATGTTATTCACATACTTAAATTGTATAAAAAATAAGCTAGACTTTGTAGACATGTCTAGAAATAAGTAACAAAATATTTTACTATCATATTTGATTTTGTATATTGTTAATGACTACGTCCGGTAACGCTACGACACACTCGAGAGGCGAGACTATAACGCTACCGGAACGTTACCAGCGCCACCGTATTAGAGATACATCGGGGGAGCCACTATTGACCTGCGTTACCGCGCTATTGACTATATCGTGGGTGTTACTAATGACCTCAAACGCTATTGGTTGAAGTTATCGGCTGTTTATTATTCACCTCGGTGTGAGACGCGATTGGTTGGAGTTCGGCATATAAATGGCAAGATGTCGTAGATAGATTATTAAAAAAAAGAAGTAATAAAAAAAAAATTACTAAATAAATGTGTCTAAATACTAAGACTAAATGAGGTATGTTTTGATTAAATTGGAAATATTTCTGCTAAAATGTAGTAACATTATAATCAGATGGTTACGCTGTCTTTAAAAATGTAAATAACTTGATAAATAACAGTACAGTGATAAAGAACACTGTATATATTTGGGTGTATATATATGGTGATGAATTCTCTAGGGATTTGTCGACTTTAAACACGAAGGTCACGTCGCGTCTCGTACGTCAGCCGTCTGGATGAATGTCGACGACCCCTCGATACAGTACCAAAGTAAGTCTCGTTTGTGATAGATAAAATGGAATTCGAGATTTTTATACAACTAGCAGTGCCCTCTATTCCGTCCGCGTGGAACCTGATGTACAAAAGTGGCTAATAAAATCATCTGAATGTATTAACTCCATTTACTTTTCTACTTTCTCTCGTACGTAGGTCGCGTCGTCATTAAAAGTTAAAATAAGTTTTGATAAACCAAACCGATTTCAATGAAAAAATGAAACTAAATGTTATTCGAATGTATGCCTTGTGATTTTCATAAAGAGGTTTTATCATGAATATCATGAAATTTTAGCAGCGATGCGTGTCCAAACAAACGGACAGACTGACAGATAGATAGACAGACATTTCTACAAATAATTGTAATGTATTTTATTGCTTTTTCCTACACATACAATTATTTTTTTCACAAAACTCTAAGAACACGTCCAGACGTACAGACACGTCAGGTTTACGTTCTTATTATATGTATAGATGTACAGAAGTTTTGTTAGAGTGAGTAGCCTCTTGTCGATTTTCCGTTGTTATTGTAAAATCATACTCATAGCAGAAGCTATCAAATATTTAAATTTATTTTGAGCCCTATTAAAACTAATAGAGATTGCAATTATAGACAAAGTTAATTTTAAAAAAAACTTTGCACGCGTCTGCATAAAGTGATTTGAAGTCATTCAAAGATACTCTGATATACTAATCTGACAATATTCCTGATGTCAACTATACTCGTCCGACCACAGGAAGTTAAGCAAAGTCGGGCGCGGTCAGTACTTGGATGGGTTACCGCCTGGGAACACTGCATCGTGTTGGCTTTTGTATTTTTTTTAATTAAAATGTTTCTCTGTAATACAAAAGTTTCACTTGTATCGTGTGTTTTACTCCATATTCAGTTTTTTTACATATACATGGTGACCGAGATCGTATATTTACCCGTTATTCGCACAGATTACAATGCGTAGTAAAACTGTGTTGTCTAATGAATTTCGCTTCTAGAAGTTTATGAGTTCTTTCAACCTCATTGCTAAAATTAGATTAATGTAATTGAAAGTACAACGACATCTGTACTCGGGTTATAAATATTTATGAGTAGGTGTGGTCTAGTAGTGGTTTGCGTAGCGGGATATTGATTCGAAGTTCGCAGGATCCAACTCGGTCGTATATTTATATATCAGAAAAGAATAGACAACAGAGACATAATAGATCAGTTATAACGTACATGGAAATTGTTAAAAGTGATTATGCCACTAATTACAGTCCGTTACAGCATTTATCATACAATTCCTTTTTTATATCATAGCAGGCTAACGAACAGCTGGGTCACGTGATGTTAAGTGATCACCACCGTTTATAGACACTATCCACACCAGGGGAGTTGAAAGTGCGTTACCAGCCTATGTTTGGATGAAAGGGAGAGAGGGGGGTGGAGGAGTGGGGATGTGGGCTTCCGGACAATACGATACAAATGCATTATACAATACAGAAGATAATATTCATATAGGAGATGCGATTAAGGAAAGAAACAAGAAAATAAAATAGAATACAATATTATGTAATTACTTAAAAATTATGAAAAAAAATAATTACGAAGTAATTAATTTCCTAATTAATTACTTAATTTAATTAATTTTAAAATGCAAATGTGAATTACCAAATAAATCTGTGGTGTGATCTTTTAAACCAGGTCGTTATATTGACGTGTTAATTATTTATCATTGAGATTTTTCAGAAATTAGTTATATTTATTTACTGATTTAAATTGATAACACTATCGGCTGACGGTGAAGGAGAAAATCGTGAGGAAACCTGAACCTGAGAAATGTGTTGTTAGTGCGATTATATGTGGGAACAATATAGAACTAAGCGGATTTGATACGGTCATTATATCTTGAGCTGGCGTTGTGACTGTTTTAAGAAACCTTTAGCCCAGCAGTGAGACTCCTACATCAACTGTTATTATTACTAATACTATTATAAATTAAACGAGTTCTTTTTTATTTGCATATTAGCATACAAAAATTCCAAGGCTATTTGCGCGCTGCCGTTATTCCTATAATATTGCAAAGAAAACTAAAAAATATTAAAAGCCACAGGCAATTAATCTCTATCGAATTAAATTTCGTTCTTCTTCTTCTTCTTACCCTTATCCCACATAAGTAGGGTCGGTACAACATGTTTCTCATGTTGTGGTATAAGATTTGGCTTAATTTTTACGATCCGCCGCCTGCCTGACATCATCCCTCCTTGGGATTATTTTGTTGTACCACTAAATTAATTAAATTTCGTTATCATAATTAAATATATCTATTCTATTTGCTATCGAGTTGGTACCATTATTTGGAAATAAATATTGTTTTAAAAAATAATTTTCAATAAGTCTAAATATATAAAAATCCGGTGTCATGTTTGTTTACGATGTACTCCGAAACTACTCAACCAATCGTCACAATTTTTAGTTAGTATTCATGTATAATTTGATCCAAGTTACGAGATAGGATAATTTATATTTCGATTAATTTTGGATTATTGTAATTGATTTGTAAATTGCTTCGATCAACAATAACTAGATATCGGGTCGGTGCGAAAAATACGTCTCGGTAACAGCTCATTTGAAATGTGAACTTTTATTTTGGTTAGTTTGTTTGAAACACATCCAATGTAAGCACGTTTTACAATGCAGCAGTGTATTCAAAAGACGCAAAAATAATACCCGAAAAAGCAATTTAACGGACGGAGTATCTTACTTTCGCTAAATAAATGTTGAATATTTTAAGTTTTAAACTAACAATTTCATTTGTAAGTGACGGATATAATTTATTGTTTTGCTCGTTTCATCGTAAGTATTAGTCCGGTGAAGCTGTAAAGACCTTGCGAGGTCAATAGCGTAGTCAGTTCGAAAAAAGAAATCGTAAGTATTAGATAATATTTTGAACATTTGTGACTTTATTTCTATAGTCCATTCATTTTACCGTGAGACAAAATGTAAACAAAGAACCATAGGTTCTAAAACTTTTTTTATATAAATATTATACTAGTAAACACTCGCGACTTTGTGCGTGTTTGTTATAATTTATTACTCTATATCAATATAATTTACTGTGTCACTAGGGGATAAAATATATTTTCCTGTAGTAAAGAATTTTCAGAATCAGGTCAGTAGTTTCCGATATTACTTACTACATATTTACAAATAGGTTAGTACAATTAGATTAAGCATTGAACCGCAATATCCTGCGATTTTAAATACATAGCGGATGACGGTAACAAACTAAACCGAGAAGGCAACTAGCTCACAAATACAACTGCCACGACACATTAGTAGGTGCTTAGAGAAAGATTTTAAACTTTAACCAATCAATTCAACCAAATCATTAAATGATAATACCACTAAGCTTCAGCACATCACCACTTCAAATAATACCAAAGACATTCATAAATTTATTTATTCAGAAAAGTCTGAAGACTGTTAGATTATCACCAACTCTTGCCTATATAATTTAGCTGAACCATTATTCAAAATTATATGCATCCAACTCAGAGTGATAGTCGCTATCAGCTTTCTTTGCCTCGAAAATTAATTCACCACCTTCTAAGATGCCCGAGTTAGATCCTGTAAAATAAAAAAATGATATTTCAATCATCCATATATCTAAAGTAATATAATGTGAGATTTTGTATGGTTTTTTAAATGTAAACAAAGTGTTAAAATATTAAAATTGTGTTTTCTTCAACACACTAACAGAGAAATCTAAATATCATTTGCTAGTTATTGTTATATGCTATAATTCAAACTATGTTCATAAGTAACCCAAGCAAATTCATGGGTCAAAGCTGACTTTTTCTGGAAATCGTCTAACCTGCTAAAATATTCAAACTAAACAAAAGCTATTAGCCATTATATCCTGTGAAAATTTGTATTTTATGACGTTTCATGTTTTGTTATATAATTATAGGTGTATATGAATATAACATTTTCATACATTATAGTTATTCATAGACATCCAATTATGTTAGAAAGTTTAGTGATGAATATATTTAACCTTAGAGAATAAAGTCATGAACTTGTATGAGCTAAATTACCTATATGAAGTATTATCAGTCTTTTCCACCAGTATTTGTTAAGCCAGTCGGTAAACCTTCACTGTGAGCTTCTTTTGAGGACTTATTAGATTTATTTTGCCAGACTTTATTCTGAGTGTGCCCTGAAACAAATGTGTGTAAATTTGGTTAATGTAAATTTATAAATGTATAATACATTAAATAATATTGTTTTTATTTTTTTGAAACATATTATCAATTCTAATACTAAGTTTATATGGAGTTTTTGACATAAAAACATTTCTGCAATGAGACTAGTAATTACAGTAGTAATTAGTAGTTACATTAATAGTTGTTATTGATAGTGTTAATATTTGATAATATTGAGAGACAATTTAATTTAAAATAAATGTCATAACTTCACACTTTTCACTAAAATGACTAATGCTATTGTAAACATACTAAATAACTTGTATATTTAACTAACCTTCATTAAGGCATGTCTCATCCAAATAATAAATTTTCTTCCCCTTGTTCCTTAACTTTGAAATAGTTTTTAAATGTTGTATTCTCCACAATACAATACAATCATTGCACTTTTACGAGAACGTTTGATGTTACTATAGAGTGCCTTGGTAAGCGTTGTAGAGGTGGTTGTAGACAGCCCAGTTCTCTTTTTTATGTATCTGTTTCTTTAAATCTGTACACGTAAGCTCGCGATATACCTGTTATATCACCAGTTTTACTTATATCATTTTTATACACGTAATAATCTTTAGGCCAACTCTCTTCCACGTATTTATGGGCAATAATAATATCCTTCTCTGTAGAAACCAACGATATATTTTTTTCGGCGAATAAAAAGTACAATAGTTCCTTGGTCCAGGTAAATCCATGATTTTAACCACGAAAACGTAAATAATAACAGAAAAGTATATCAACACACAACAACAACAAATAACTAACAAAGCTTAATATATCAAAACACACTAAAAACCTATAATGACAAGAATATTTAATAAAATGTAGTGAAAACAATGCACAATCGTGTCAACAACAAAGATGAATAAAAATGGCGGATATAATCCGACTAAACACAAAAAGTGATATTTCATTGTCAAAAGTATGCGTCAACGGTACATTATAATTTGGTAGTGTTGAAAAATAATCGATATTTGACGATTAGTACTTTTGTAGGTCTTTTACGTGTAACGATTGCACTGATAAACCGAAAATATGTTTAAAAATTGTTTAAAGCAATTTTAATACTTTTAATAGTTCGCGTACATTGATTTCAATATTTTTCGTCTGACAGCACAGTGCTGATTTTTTTTATAAACATTCCGGCAAATACTATTTATTTTTATTTCACATTTCATTAGTAGCAATCGTGACCCAAAAAGAACCTTTTTAATGGTTTGTTTACATTTTGTCTCAGCGTTCGATGAATACGGTATAGGTGTCATAGTTGTCATTAGGTTGAACTTAAAACTCTTTTAAAACTTTTTTTCTCTCTTTCTTAGTAAACAAATAGCTACATAAGTATATATTTACGCGGACAGAAGTTAACTTCGATTTTGTACGTGACCCTTTATATAGTTATTGTTGATCGAAGGTAAATTGCATCAGTCTCGAACAGATGGCGCTTTAAATTAGTTTGTTGACAGAAAATTGTAGGACGGACTGTTACATATATCATAAATGGCGCCACGTTTTAATTTTTAATTTCTTTTTTATCTCCAGTTTATTTTATGGTGCACATGATCTGATGATATAATTCAACATTTAATAACCGAGCCACAGCAACGCGTGCTCGAGTCAGCTAGAACTTATATAAAATAAAAATTATTAATATTTAAAAAAGTTTAATTAAGACACTTTGGTATCTGGGCTGTATGTGTTTCGGCAGCGCTTAGTCGCCCTACAGGCTTAGCTTGCTTACGATTAGACCACATCGTAATTTAACATCAGGGCAGACCGTAATCAAATGCTAAAACCTGTAATTTATACCAAAAACCAGTATAATCATCTCGTAGTTTACGTGAGCAGCAGATCACAGATATGTATGAAGACGCCACATTAACATGGTTTTCTACTATGGCATTATTCTATAGCTAACCTCGCTCCGTGTCCTCGGGGAAATTATAATGGCATTTTATTATAACATGTCCCAACGGTGTTACCTTTCACCGATAGGTCTATGATTAGTTTGTACATATTGTATTTGGTATTAGGGATAGCGATCTAAGATTGATTAATGAAAGAAGAAGAAAAATAGACAGAAATACTTTATTCTTGGAACAACCATACAATTAAACTAAATTACACAAACAAATTGGCCACAAGTAAAAGATTATGATACATTTAAAAAAAAAAAAGGAATGTCCAACATTTGGCAAAACCATTCAGCAAATGTTCAGTACGGCAGTACTGCAGCGCCGAGTTTTGATGGAAGCCCATATGATAATAAACTGTCGTTCAGACAGACGGTCATATTAATGTTATAATACAATATCAAACAAATAACACAGACACACATAACACATCACAGATGTCACATTAAATAGGTATAGCTACTGTAATTACAAATTCAAGAACAAACAAAACAAATATAAATCTTGAAGAACAAATACAAACCAATAAACAGAGTTTAAAACAGAGCTACGTGAATACGTTCTACGTCACTTTAATTACTGAGTTTGAAGTTTAATCGAATAATCGATTTAGACTTGAAACGTCGATTTTCTAATTGATAGTAAACATCACAAACCAATAAACAGAGTTTAAAACAGAGCTACGTGAATACGTTCTACGTCACTTTAATTACTGAGTTTGAAGTTTAATCGAATAATCGATTTAGACTTGAAACGTCGATTTTCTAATTGATAGTAAACATCGAATCGATCCAGCGATGATCATTTGGCTTAAGAGTTCCGATCGAACCGTCGACTTGAGCGGTTGTCCGTTTTGCTGCGCGCGCTAAGTTCGATTTTAATACTCGTGATTTAGTGACGTCAGTTATTGTTTGTTTCGATCCGGCACACCTGCGCTTCACAGGTGCGCTGCACCTGCGTTCTTTTTCTTGGAACTGAGTGAGACCTTTCCTTGTATTTATTTATTGCTTTATCTATTTCTTGGTATATTTATTTATTTATACAACTGATTAATAGACTTTTTCACTACGCGTCTCATGGATCATAAAATTAATATTCACAAATAACAAACTGACTTCGTATATTTTAACTTAATGTAGACTTTAGCTTTTCTAGAGATGGATTCCGTGAAATCCAAGGATTCCTCACAAATCACAAATAATTATTTTGGATGTCTCATAATACCCCCATTAGGTGCAAATAGTTTTGTCGTAACCACTTAATCCATATAACCTCTTTATCGATTTTAAGTAATCTCCGTTACTTTTTACTATCGCTGCTAAGTTGACGGAGATTTTGGCGGGATTTTAGTCTGTCATGTAGTGGATTTTATATTTTATTCATAATCTTGTATTATTTAACTCTATATTTAGTAGCATTGGTGGTGTTTTACGTAATATATTACGGTTAATGGGAAGTGAAGTGAAGTGAAGTGGATGGGAAAGAATACCATGGATGAATTCTGTGATGCCACAAAAAATCGAAGGAAAGTTCTAACAAGGGAGCCACCATCTTGTTAGAACATTGAAGTTATCATTAAAAACTTGTAAAATTATTACCTACTCGAAAATAGCTGTAATAATGTAAAAGATTCGTTGCCAAAAATAAAACTAAAAAAAAAACATCGCGAAAAGTGACTCCCCAATTTATATCTAGATTGCAGAAATAAATGATTTCATAAAATAAAAGTTGCTGCGTATATCGTAAATTGACAAAAAAGTTTAACACGCGAAATTCTAAACAAGGTACAAGTCGAGTAAACGATCGTTAAGTTGCTAATTTCACGAGAACATTTAAGCGTATTACAATAAAGTCGCGACATCTTTAATCTAGGGATCGCGTAGAGGCATAAATCTTGCAGGTCCGAAGCGAGTTTTGAATCATTTAGCGTGGTGCGGCGCTGAACGCGACTTCCGTCCGGCACGTGCTCGTCGTCCTCGGCCCCCTCGCCGCCGCATCGCGCCCCTCACTCGCCTTCGCCACCCGCACCCGCGCCACTGTGCGCGTCTGTCTTGTCGAGACAAAGGGGCATTAGTGACGTCACATGACCCAATATATCGACAACTTTATTACTTCAAATTTACACAACTACGAGAGGAATCTTTTACGTTTTAAATTTAACGAACGAAACAAATAGTATACGTTCCTTTAAACTGACGGTTCCCGAATTCACATATTTAACAAAATTAATTTTTATGAAAGTTATTGTGTTACGTAAAAACTTTTTTAAGTAATATTGTTTTGTGAACGAAAAACGTATTATTTAATGATTAATAATTTTAATACATAATAGATGAAACCGGCTTCAAAAAAATGCATCAGAACGTTTTTGAACATAGACCTACTTAATTTTGGATTATCATAAACCTACCGAAATCTCAATTACTAAACATTCCCTATTCGATTTTTAGAATTTTCCTGTGGTATCTACGAAATTTAAGATTTAATGCTAGCGAAATTAAAATGGGAACCCATTTAAAATATTCCATATACGATAAAAAAATAAATTTCGGAATCTGTATATAAACGATATTCTGAGGTAATAAAAACATTTAAAAAAATACAACCTAAATGAGAACCTCCTCCTTTTTGAAGTCGCTTAAAAAGGATGTTTTACAATCTTATTTCCATACACTACTAGTGGCAATAAACTATAAAGTTATCTGTCTAGATTTGAAAAAAAAAACTGGCTCACGAGTGCTACTTCTGGAACACACCTACTAGTAACCGGTTACATATTTTTAACTTCAGGGCGATAGTTATCTAGGGTGATATTAAAACATTCCTACAGTATATTATATCAAATAGGTAGTCCAACAACACGTGTGATAAGAAACGGTATGAAATTTATTATTGTCCGTGATTTTTTTAACTTTTGTTGATCATCTGATTCGTATGCCACATTTTTACGGTTAGCGAAAGGTTTTCTTTTAATATTTCTATTAGAATATAAGTGATTCTTTAACTCCATTTTTTAAATTTAAACGTGAAAACTGAATTTCAACAGTATCAACAGAATCAAAATTGTAAATAAAACAGTGACAAATTTATTTATACCGACTGGTGTTTGACCTTGTCTCATTCTACTTATTTTACCTTTCATTGCGTAAATGTTGAATGGAGAGGTAGTTCCGATCGAACCGTCGACTTGAGCGGTTGTCCGTTTTGCTGCGCGCGCTAAGTTAGATTTTTATACTCGTGATTTAGTGACGTCAGTTATTGTGTTGTTTCGATCCGGCACACGTGTGTTTCACAGGTGCGCTGCACCTGCGTTCTTTTTCTTGGAACTGAGTGAGACCTTTCCTTGTATTTATTTATTGCTTTATCTATTTCTTGGTATATTTATTTATTTACTCTTTTGTTTATCTAGAACTGACTATGCTATTGACCTGGCAAGGTCTTTACAGCTTCACCGGACTACTAAGGCCGAGCGCTTAGGGCACTCAGCCGATTTTGGTTTTGGGTAACATACACAAGGGTGCACGCACACCTCGGCTTGGGCTGTTTCCTGGAAAAAGACACGTCTGTCCTAGCTAACTATTCTAAGCTATTCATACATATATACATTTGTGAACCATACAATCGAAATTGCATGATTCACAAATGAATACGTGTATATCGGATTGAAACGAACTTAAACTATTCGATTCAGTTCGATGAGGGAAAAAAAAAAATAAAACCATACAATAATTTATTATTTTTCTTAAAAAAAATAAGTCCATCAAAAAAATAATGTAAGATCGATTTTTGAATAATTAACCCTTTAGACCTCGAGTTAAACAGAACACTATTTAGATCGATTTAAAAATCGTTTTACGTAACACTTGAACGGCTACTCATTTAGTACGGATTTAGTGACGTTTAACTAATTGTTATGTTCTATTTAAATCTATTAATACACAAGGCCCTAAGTGTTAATGTACTGGCGCACTGTTATCTTCCTCGGCAACGTAAAATTTTATCATAGAATTCGTGCCGGTTACCGACTCATGGACCTAGTAGGAACCTGTATCACTGTTAGTTTAGTTTAGTGAACTTGTTTCTATTATGAGCGAGACAATATTTGTTAGAACTATATATTTTATCTATTTATTTCACAACACCTTTGTCCCGCAGTTTTGCTCATGTTATTGTGGCTTTGGTTCATATTTACGTAATGGTCCATTTTACTGGAAGAATCGTACATTGTGTTCATTACTGTACCCTTGACAGAGTGAACGAAAATTTTCATAATGATTGGTTTAGAAATGAAAGCGTAATAAACAAACAAATAGTCTCACATTAGCATTTATTACATCAGTTAGTACTAGCTGTTTAAGGGATTTCATTTTTATAAAAACGGATTTGGTGTTTTATTTTACTGATTGCAGACAGCTTTTTTATATTTGTTATTATAATTTTATCAATACTGCTTATAGTATTTAGCCCCTAAAAGTGTAACGATGTGTAGCCTCTGAAACTTTGGAATGCCATCTACTTCACAGCAAAGGCTTCTTCCTGAAGGAAAGTATGGGTATAACTACTATGCTAGTCCATGACGCATGGATGATTCCTAACACTGAGAATTCCACAGTTGTAAGTTTTCACACATTCAGTAGTACTTCAAGTACATTTCTCAGGTTCAGGTTTCCTCACGATGTTTCCCTTCACCGTCAGTCGATGATCCTCCCGATGAAACAACGGCAGTGAACGATCAGTACCAGCCTGTCTCTCCAAACAGAGCGTGCTCACGCCCACGCCCGCGTAACCACAGATCACGCCGCCGTGGTCTGGGGGTAAATTTCGCTTCCGCACACCAGACTAGGCCCCCCTCGGCAGTAGCTCAAGCCTAGATCCGTTCCCTCGGCGTGGAGTCCTTGAGTGCGCTGCTCGCGCGATACAGTGACACAAAATCTTACATCACTGCGACGACATTACACATATCACCTCCACACACGTGCACGCATACACGCTTACACATGCAAGTGGAAGGGTTTTATTTTTTCCCTTATCAAACTGAAATAGTTTAAAATATTATCCGATACGAAATATATATAAGGGTTGTTGAGGTATGTATGCTTGGTACACATATATGTTTCAACATCTCATATATATATGAATAGTTAGCTTAGCTTAGGTTAGCTCAGATAGGTCGCGAATTGCATGTATCAGGCAACAGCCAAAGCCGAGGTGTGCCGCGCACCCTTGAGCTAGTTGTCAAAATAAAATCGGCTATGTGCCTTAAGCGCTCGCCTTAGTGGTCCGGTGAAGCTGTTAAGACCTTGCTTGGTCAATAGCATAGTCAGTTCGAAAAAAAAAAAAACCGTCAGTCGATAGTGTTACCGATTTCAATTAGTAAATGTACGCGAATTCCGAGAAATTCGTTGGTAGGTACATGCCGGGGTTATCGAGATTAGACTGGACAAACGACAGACACTTTGATTTTATTCATATGTATGGTGAACGATGATTATTTTGCAAAATTAAAGTCGTGTTAATTATATTCTTTCTTTAGTTTTATTTTTGGCAAACAATCTTCTAGATTCTACATTATTATTAGAAGGTGAAGTAGTGCAAGTTTCTTGTGATAATTTCGAAGTTCTAACAAGATGGTGACCTCATGTTAGAACTTTCCAGGGAGTTTTTGTAGCATCTTAAAATTCAAGCCATCCAAGTCACTTGTGCACAATTTCCGAACCATGTTACGTAAAATGCCATCAATATTATAAAATATAGAGTCAAATAATCAACATTGTGTATAAAATACTAGCCGACCCGTGCCCACTTCGTTGGGCGGTAATACGTAAGCGTGGAATGGTTATATTGCGCTAAAACGCAGCGGAAGCTCTGAAAAGGGAAAAAATACCTCGATTTTGCAACATTATTCATTGCTGCTCCGCTCCTATGGGTCTTAGCATGATGATATATTGCCTATAACATTCCCTGATAAATGAGCTATATAACACTGAAAGAATTTTCCAAATCGGACCAGTAGTTCCTGAGATTACCCCTTACAACGTCACAAACTCACAAATTCACAAACTCTACCTCTTTATAATATTATTATATAAAATATAAAAACCACTACATGACAGACTAAGATCGCGGCAAAAACTCCGTTAATTATATTCACATATTATGTATTTCGCTATAATATATCTTTGCCTTACCGTGAAGCTGTGGAACAATTTTCCGGCCAGTGTGTTTCCTCCTTCCTATGACGTGGGGTCCTTCAAGCGCAACGTGAAGAGATACTTACGCAGGCCGGCATGACAGCAGCGACCGGCATCGGATTGTATGTCTCTCGGTGGTCGCCATTGTTTTTGGATTGTACTGTGCTTACCAGGCACAGTACAGTCACTTTGCCGAGCTACAATAAAAAAGAAGTCAAAAATTGGCCACCAAGCGACTAGGGTTACCACCTTTTTTAGTTTTATTGTAAGATATTTCGTCCTGTTCGCTGTACTTTGTGTGAACAATAGAATAAGCGGAGATGCTTTATCTTTCTATGATTCATTTTACGTAAATAATCCAAAAAACGTTGACCGGAATTTAAGACGAGTTCTACTTGGTCGCCTTAATCCACTGATATGGTATGACATAGTTTATTTCGATACAATGCTCTATTGTTTTCCTACCTTCGGCAATCAATGTCTCTATTTGTTTACACAAAAGATGACAACCTTATCACACACGACAAGAAAGTCTCTCTTAATCTTCTTTTCTTTTTTTTTATGTCTCTATAAGTCGGACGTAGGGCACTAAAAGTATTAAAGTCGTAATTTTACAATATATTAAACGCTATTCGATTCATATAATAAAAACCAATAGAAGTAAATTAGGTGGCACTTTTTACATCAAATGCATTTTTTGCTTTGGACTTATAGTTTAAGAGTAAATTTTGAATAAAATAAACTGTTTTCAATGTACGGGAAGTAACCTAAAAATAACAATACCTTGTCATTTTCGTTCTGAAAACTTCACTGTAAAAGACTACAATCCTACTATTATATGCCACAAGTACCCAAAGTAATATTTTTGCACTTTTTTTTACGTTTTGTCATAAGAGGCAAATAGTAATGATTAATTTGAAAGTTGGAGCTCAAAATGGGCAAAAAGGTCGACTACTTTATATTGAAATATATTAATTTTAATTTCATGATCAAGTGGGAAAAGGGGGTCCACTTGACATGTTCACTTGACACTTGCTCAGATGTTAGTTGTGATGACATTAAATTAATTCTACGAGAATGAAGTCGCGGGCACCGACTAGTGTTAAAATAATTCCTGAAGTGATATGACTTCTGGATAAGTTATTACGTAATAATAATGAATTTAAACTACAATCTCGATATAACTATTATTGTAAAGTTAAGATAACCTTTGTGACCTGGAGTTATTATTCATGTGTTACATCACTTCTTGTGTAGTCCGTGGTGGTATCGATTCTGTTGGAAAATAATTATTACATTCCTTGTCAGTTTTTTTTTACCACTCTGAATATAACCGCAAGCTTAGACTTGCGCATATAATCAATAGTTCAGTACAAAATAACGTCAAGTGAACATGTTGATTGCCATGGGGGTCACCGGTGACCGGCACTCGACTTAGCTACAGCGCCGTGGTATCCGTCGGCGCGTTCAATATTAAAAGTATAATAATAGTTAATATGGATACTGATCAATTTTTCAATAATACCATTGTTACTATAATGTTACTAATAGCAACCGAAGCACGATTGTTTAAAAAAAAATACAATCCTAATAATTGCCTACAGCGACGTGGGGGGCACCGGTGACCCCCACTACGAAAAATGCTTCAAACCTGATTTTATAACTCATATTATTTGTTGGAAACAATAATTCATCATAATATGCATCGCATAATGAAAAATTCATATTGGCGCGTCGGACAAACCATGGAAAATCTGTCTGGCAGTCAACGTGTTAAAATATTATTATAGTAATCTGAAAATTGGCATTTATTTATCCTGAACTTATGTGAATATTATACACATAACATAAAACGTATTTGTACCTAAATTTGTGTTCTGCGAAAATATATTCAGAGCGGTCAAAAATTTTGGTGAAGACTATTGATCGTCCATTCGTAGAAATTTAACTATAATTAGAGATACAGAGTTGTTTTGTTAAAAATCCCGTATATAATTTCATATCCAATGGTAGTAGTTACGAGCTGTTGTTTTGATATCACAAACAGGCTCATCAGTTTTATTTATCTGTATGGATTACATAAATGCGTTATACATTTGTTCCGTTATACACTATATCACTATTCCGGCGTTTCAATAGTCCGAAACGTCTAATAATCCGCCACTCTACGCTCACGCTTCCTATAATAGTGCCCTATTAATGACACTCTATGTTGAGTATTTGTGTAACCAAGCGGTTAATATAAAATGTACGAATGTGTTGCTCGGAAGGGCAACACAACAATTTCTCTTTATTCTTAACACTTGATTTCACTTCTCATTTAATTTATGAACCTCGGAATACATATGAATAATTACACGGTGGTTAAACTTGATGTTTATGCCTCGTGTACCAGCGGTGGTATACGTTATACTTTATCTTTAGGCCATATGTACCTCTGGTGGTACACGATTTGATAACTACAGAAACCGAAATAATTACTTATGTCATGTTATATATGATGTTGTAATGTCTTAATTCCCATATTGGCCCAGGTAGACCCCAGTGGTCCACGAGACATGACCGGGCTCTATCTTGGTGTGACAAAAAATGAGGGTTCACAGTAAGTATGCGGGACCCTTAAAAATTTACCTGCTTTCGACTGTGAAGAACTAAAATGTTGGCTTGACTTCACTTATCAATGTAGGCAGATAATATTTTAAAAAGCTCAACGACTGTTACTTGTAAAAACTTGCATATTCGCCGTCGAGTCGAGACTTGCAAATTTCCATCCAATCTCCAAATTTTTTTGTCGAGTTTTGGGAATACGGTAGAAATGTAGCTGCAAGAGGTCCACCGGAACCAGCTAAATTTTGAAAGTGGTCTATGTGAAAAAAAGTCTAGGAACCAGTGTTGTAATGTAATATTGTATGAGAATACATGTATTTTTTGTCAACATATCAAATGGTTTGAAAGATATATCAGGCAAAAATGGCTTGGCACGGATTGCGTTAAGAAGTAAAGTCCATAAAACTCTTCAAAGTAACGTAACTCCGGACTTGTGAGCTTATTCGTTGATAACAATAAGTAATTTAAATGTCATATTGGCCGAGGACGCTCCGATAGATAGATAATCTTTTATCTGGTCATTAAATAATGAGTAGCGTCGTACGTCTGACCGCGGCCACTCGGCAAATGGTATCGCGTTAGTTTTGTGACGAACGGCGACCGAGACGCTGATCATTTGACTAGAGAATAACAGTTTCCCGAATTTTTTAAAAATCTCGTAACCTTAAAAAAATCTGTGTGTGTGTGTTGTGTTCAGTGTTTTACGTAATGTGTACATGGATATTATAATATACGAGTACCGTTTAGTTTTGTCGGAAATGTGATTGGAATTGTTGGGAATATTGGAATTTGGCGAGCGTGTCACCCGGTGTGGAGGAGCCAAGATGACGATACGAATGAAAACGGTGGTGCGTCTTGTTTATTTACATTGTATGCTTGTGTTTTAGACTTAACAAATGGGTTGTTTGTAATGCCAATTAAATACAGAAGTGTCACATACCAGAAATTATTTTTTTTTGCAGAGACGTTTAAAGTTTTGACTATTGTGTCGTTACATTTCTAAATTAGTTAAATCCAATTTTAATCGTTCACCGGGTAAGAAATATTATTTATTAAACGTTTTTTTATTAAATTTTTTCGTTATTTATTAAACAAATTTAAACGCAAGCCTACAGAAAATAGTCACATTTTTAAGGAACAATAGAACGGGTAAACGCTCGCAAAAAATACATATTTAGCAAAAACAAGCTTGAGAGCGTACTTTTAATCCTAATTACTTCCATAATTATGTCTCTACTAAAGCAAAGGTTAAGTTTATAAAAGGCTTTTTGAATAAACTTCATTTTTGTATTGTTTTTATTTGGCTCTTTGGATGATGATCATTGACATATTTTTTATGACCCTAAATTACATTAAATCTTGATAGAACAAAAGAATGTAATACCGAAATATGTGAAATAATCTAAATTAGTAAAATGTATTTTGCCTTCACATCGACAGTACTAATTTGGTTGAGACTATGTTCTTCCATTAAGGAACTATATTTTTGTTCATAAATTGTGTTTTATATTATTTTTAAAGTTATTTATCACATAGTCATCTATGCGACTATAAATAAAAAGAAAAAGTATTCTCTGAAAGTAGGATTAATATATTACCCGTTTGTCTTTTTTAACATGAATTTTGAGGATAATAGCAGTGACTGAAGTTTTGGCGGGATTTTAGTCTGTCATGTATTGGCTTTATAATTTATTCATAATCTATTTGACTCTATGTTTTGTAATGCAGTAGCATTTTACGTAATATAGTTCGTTTATTATGCGCAAGTGAATTGAATGGGGAATAATACCACTGAGCATGAATTCTGAGAAGCCACAAACACTCCCTGGAATGTTCTAACAAAGGGGCCATTATCTTGTTAGAACATTGACATTGAAATTGTCACAGGGTACGTGTGATATTATTACTTACTCGACAATGGCAGTAATAATCTAGAAGATTGGTTTAAAAAAAAAAGCAGTGGCATCATTACTTTAAGCGAAGGATATATTTTGATAGTAAGAGCTCACATTTTAAAGGAATTCTTCTTTTGGATATTCGCAAATATATTTTAAAGTGTAAGAAGAAAAAATGTTCATTCCAAACGGAGCAACCTGTTATTAGATAAACATAGTAAAAATTCGGTTTAGTGTCAGCTTCAGGATCGAATAACAACATGGCTACCGTTCTTTGATTACTAATGCCGACGATCTGTACGCCAGTTTTCTTAAAGACACAATATTAAATGTTCTTTAAAGATATGAGTACTAGCTGACCCCGACACGCGTTGATCTGGCTAAGTTATTGAAAAAGAAATTCAGAATTAAAACGTGGCACCATCTATCGGATATCTATAACAGTAGATCCTACAGTTTCCTTTCAACAAACTAAATTGAAGCGCCATTTGCTCGAGACTAATGAAACTTACAGTTAATAACAATAATAAACATTGACAATCATTTAATTTGTAATTAAAAAATATTAATTTATGTTATCTCTCAAGTTGGACTAAATTATACATAAATGGCAACCTTCATGAAGAACGGTTGAGTAATTTCGAAGTTCATCGTGCAGAAACATCATGACACTGGATTTTTATCTATTTAGATTTAAAAATTCATATTCAAATTATATACTATAAATACTACAAACAAAACCTATATGACTATAGTAGAATAATTAGAAAATTCTGTTAAGTTAACAAATATTCCGAGTGACTTTTATATGACCCGAGCATTGTGCTCGTTCAGACGTCAAAATATTATCGTGCGTTTATATGATGCTATAAGCTAGTTTACGCAGTTTTATTCGTGCGTGTGTGCCAACCGAATACCCATTATGCGTTTAGGTAATCTATACTAATATTATAAAGCTGCAGGGTATGTTTGTTTTTTTATGTTGTTGAACGCGCTAATCTTAGGTACTTACTGGACCGATTTGAAAAAAAAAATGTTATAATATATAATGATTAACACTATAATATTTAATGGTGGATTTCCGCAAAGAAACACCTTGTTCAATCAAAAAATTGTTAGTTAGAAAAGTAATTTATCGATGAAGCCTATATATTATTACGGTAAGACCAATAGGAGCGGAGAACCAATGAAGATTATTTCAAAAACGGAATGTTTTTTTTCCTTTTGAGAGTTTGCGTTTAAGCGTTATCCCAAAGTTATTATTCCACGTGGTCGAAGTCGCGGGCGGGAGCTAGTTTAATATTATTTCTGATTTGCTTAGAAAAATTACTGCTGAATATTCGAACTAGACAAACAAACAGACGAGAGATGAGATATTTTCTAACGATTTGTGTTGTACAATGTTTATGGTTACTACATTTCACCGCAAATCTTGTTATGCCATTATGTCACCAACCTTGTATATATACATATACATCGTTGTTATTCTCTTTGTTTCATCTGTAAATTTAATTTATTATTTCGTTATATATATGAATATATATCTGTTTTTATACTTTGTGAAATATTCATAGATGTGAGTAAATGCGAGCTGTTTGTATATGCCCGTTTATTATTGTGTTCATGAATACAGTTGTATTTAAATCGGTAAACAAAATTGAGCGATGATGTTGAAATAGGAATAAATTATTTTCTTTAATACTAGCTGTACCCGCGACACCGACCGCGTGGAATTTAATGTAAAAAAGCAGTGACTAATATAATTGTCTGGATGAATTTAAGTCCATTTACTTATCTCTCGTACTTAAGTCGCGTCGTCATTATAATTACAGTAACTTTTAATGAATTCCAGACTAAATGTTACTCGGGGATTTTTATGATTTTCTTCTTGAGGTTTTATCGTGACTTGCAGCACATAGCAGTGATGCGTGTTCATACAAACAGACAGACAGACATTTCTAAAAATGTTTTTTTTGTTAAGTCGAAATAAAAAAAGAAAATTGGTGTATAAAATAACTTGAACTTTTTTCAGAATTTATTTAGTTAATTGTCTATGGGAAAGTTTTGTGAAAAAACATGTTGCACGTGTCTTGGAATAAGTAATAAAATATACTAGGCCCAGTGGTCGACGTTCGACCATAGTTCATTGATTTTTTTAAGTTTGAATTTTATTAGGGTTAATATCATTGTTGAATGTAGAATGGAAAAGGGTAATTGGAACGTAAGAGTAAAATAATACATACAGTCGAGCATAGCAACCTCCTTCACAACCTTTTTTGAAGTCCTTTATTGACAGATGTCAAAATGTCTTTTTTATTTACATGTGTGTTTATGTTGTGTAAAATTGTCGCAGTAGTGTGAGTAATGCATATTTTAATTAATTTAATGTACTTCTAATGCATTTTATATAAAATAAATAGCTTTCTGCACTTCTCCTTTGATTTAGATGAGTTAAGACAATGATAAACAAAGCGGTGTGTATTTTAAGATAATACGAATTGACGTTGTGATTATCGACTCAAACCACGTTAAGGGGATGCGTGTCAGTTCGCGATTTTTTACTAAAACTAAAATGTGGAACCTTTAAATTTTAACGATCAATAAGAGAAAAAAACAATTATAAATAATAATGACAATAGTTTATATAATAAAATCTTTCCATAAGTATACAGATTACCCGAGCCATATAATCATAAAACCAGTCGTGTACATACATAAACATACTAGAGAAACAGATAACCTTCTAGAACATATTTTAAAACGTCTAGAAACTTCTCAAGTAAATACGTAGAGAATATCGGCCAAATCCGGATTGTTATCAACAGACGTTTCCATTCAAATTAGAAGGCGATTCACTCATCTTTTATATCAGTATTTTTTGTGTGTTCTTTTATCAGAAGTATTTAAAAAAATTAAGTAAAATTCGCGATAAACTTTTTTATTAATAAAATCGTAGGAGTTTATCATCTTGCAGAGCAGGTCAGGGTGCGAGATTGTGCGACGTCACACGCGTGGTTCGATGGCCGAATGTACCATCATGAGATCGTTTTATGTACCGTGATTTTGTTCGCGTCTGTTCAGTTCGGACGTTATCGGTAAAGGGAGTCCATAAATTACGTGAGGGGTTTAGGGGCTGGACGGGTTTGGCAAACCGAATCTGACTAGATCTCACTTGCGAGAGAGGGGGTTTTGGAAAATATCACGTAATTTATTCGGTTAAAATGTAGTATAAAAATTAGAGAAAAGTAGATCTGTTCGGGCATTTTCATATTCTTTATATGTGGGTAGATCGCGATGCCTACAATGGACAGGTGGGCTCCTTAACCTGTAATGTGAACTTTGCGCTGCGGGATATTATTGGTTTATGTGTGGTTTTTTGGCCTTCAATTGCAATAATAAACATTTTATAAACATTGTGTGTGCGTGTATGTGACCGTGTATTTAAGAAGAAATGTGAGATCGATCTACAGCTGCCAGTATGGGTATTATATGGAACTACCGAACTGAGGGACAAATCAGGCCATCCCGGGTAACCTTTAGATTTTTGCAAAAACAAGACCAATTTAAAGTAAAACATGTTTGTACACTAAAATAAAATATATCGAAATGTGACACAATTTTTCTATATTTCAAAATGATGAAATGTAATAATAATTGTCACTAAATGTAATGATATTAAAAAAGTTAAATTAAAAATAAAATAAGCAAATTGTGTTTTTTTAATGAATCTAGCGCATTTATACTCAGAATATAAATCTTGTAATATCTGACGTGGGATTAAGGGGAAAGGAGAGGGGGTGTGGACAAATCTCAAGACATCTTACCAGCGGGGGAGGGGGGGTACAAAAATCCTCAAAAATGCCTGACATAATTAATGGACGCCCCCTAACATGTGTACATATATATACATGTATATTTAAAATACATTAACGTTACAGTCGTTTTTAGTGAATGCACAGAGAGAGGTGTCAATTCCAGACATCACCATGGTTAATAGATAAAGTGAGATAGAGTGATTCACGAGGAAGGTTTACGTATATTATTTGTCAAGATTTTTTGTAAATTGGTTGAAATATAACGATAATTGGCGGAAGTATATGAAAAAGTCAAGCCGCTTGGAAGCTTTCGTCGAAAATGCTACCTAATAATCCTTTTGAGATATACGATAGACGAAGTCGCGGGAAGCAGCTAGTTTTATTATATTTATAACTAAGAAATACTTATTATATTATAAATATATTTTTTTACGATATTGCCAATTCTTTATTCTGAGGTCACTTTAGTATTTGACACAATTTCTGCTAGAATTTTTAGGTTTTCGAAAACGTATCTTTATCTATTTACCAACTCGCATATGTGTCCGTATATATTGCATTAATAACTCCGCGCGTTTAAATTATTCAGTGCGACCACGCTCGAAGCGATTGATAATATTCGGCAGCGAAAGAGCATGCAAGATGATTGAGGCTTAAAGATACATTTCAGTAGTTTTACCTGGTTTTACAGATTGGGGCACCTTTTGTTTAAAGACTTGAAAGCTATGTAGTCAGCGTTGAAGATTCTCGTGCAAAAGTTGGTCGAAGCGGTCGGAGTCTACTCACCTGTAACTGGGTTATGTAACTGCTCCAGTTAGGGTTCGCAGGTTATTCGTTTTTATATCAATTCCTTTTTGTACTATTTTCTGCCAATCAATTCCCCTTACTACTAGCGCTCACTCGCGGCTTTGCTCGCATTATTTTAGATTTGACAAATAAAATAATAGGTCTTTTTTACCTATGAAATTGCCGTTCTGCAGTACTGGCCATTTCAAATCAAAATAATTTTTGTTTGTCTAAGAATTCTAATTTCAAATTAATTTTATTTTAAAAATATGGAAGTCTTTTTCCAAAAGTAGTCATTTGTTTATTAATTAGTGTTACATTTTCATCGCATTTCAATCTTTTTTGTCATCATGGATACGTTTAGAATTCGAGTAATTATGGAATATGAGTACCGTCGTGGAAGCAACGCGGCACAAGCGGTACGCAACATCCACGACGTTTACGGATGAATTAATTACGACTTATTACGATTAATACAAATAAAAAATACATGAAAAAAATTCGTTTAAATTTTTTCATACAAAACGGCAATTTCATAGGTAAAGACCTAATATAAAAGCCATTACATGACAGACTAAGTTGCCGCTAAAATCTCTCAACTATGTACTTGATTACCTATGGTCAAAGACTTCTTTTGCTTTATTTTTGGTAACCAATATTCCAGCAGATTATCCACATTCCAGTAGATCCATTGTCGAGTAGATAATTATATTACAAATTTCTTGCGATCATTTCAATGAACTAACAAAATGGTGGCCCGCTTGTTAGAATTTTTCAGGGAGTTTCTGTGGAAAGTCAAAATCCATGCTCCGTGGCATTACTTCCCATCCACTTAAATTGTGTACAATAACCAAACTATATTACATAATACACCACCAGTATTACATAATATAGAATCAAATAACACAAGATAATGACCACTATATGACATTCCAAGATCCCGCCAAAAACTCGGCCAATAAGTTTCTGGTGTATTTTTTTCAGTCGATTTTTGTATGAAGTCCGTTCTATTCCTTTTTGTGACAAAAATCTTGGTATACAAAAAATATCTTTTTTTATAAATGACTAACATAATCCAAATGAGTGATTCTGGTTAATGGATGTATCCAATAAATGATAACCCTAGATGTCTGGCCCGATTCCAAGCTGAGGGGTGGCTTTGTGATAAAGTCTCTCAGTAAGAATCGGGGTCGAATTTACCTTGCGCCTTTTACGACTAGCTCAATGGTACTGTAATCCTAATGGCGGTACCTGTAAATCAGAGAGTCGATGTGTTACCAATTTTATTACGAAAGGTGTGTGATTTTGTCGCATCTTCGTGTTTTTAACAATATCTTTTTGTTATACGTATACCTCTTTAGGTAATAAGTCTTAGATTTTATAACAGAAAGAAATACTTTATTGTTGGAACAACCATACGATTAAATTAAATTACACAAACAATTTAGACACAAAAAGAAACATTTTAAATGAAAAATAGATTTCGAACAATTGGCGAACCCATTCAGCAAAAATCTGCAATACAATAAGTAGTACTGCAGCGCTGATTTTCGATGGGAGCCTATATGAATGATAAACGGACGTTTAGTCGGTCATATTAATAGTAATACAAAATTTAAAACGAATAAACAAATAACACAGACACACATAACACGTCACGGATGGTCATACTAAAGAGATATAACTACTGTAACCACAAATTTAAGATTAAACAAAACAAATATAAGTTACATATAAGAAGAGAGATTTAAAAAAATATACACACCAATAAACAGAGCTTACAATAGAACTGCGTGAATACATTATACGTCACTTTAATTACTGAGTTTGAAATTGCAATAGATAATGCTTATATGAGAGTTTAAAGGCTAAGTTTACTATTTTTGAATCGATATGGCGGTGGGATGTTTTTCCAACAACGAGTGGCGGCATATTGAAATGACCCACTGAAAGCGGTAGCGGTAACAGTCCCAAAGTACATGATTGATTTGCTGGATAATAAGTTCAAGCAGCATGTCAAGCGAATTTTAATATATATAAGTTATTATTGGGTGCATCAATATGTAAACGACGGTGACGTCCGGAATTTAACTAAATATGTTTTGTAAAATCAAATATATATCATGAAGGGATAAACCAGATTGAGTTTCCTGCCGGCTCTTCTCGATGACTGGGTTGTTTTCTGACCCGGTGGTAGCTTTGACGTTCATAAGCGCCTTCACAGGGCCTAAATTGAATAAACTACTTTTGATTTTTACCTAATTTTTAAAGAAGAATTGTTATAATACTAATAAGTCGGCGATCTCACTATTTAGTTTATACTTACAGTGGTATAAAATATGTAGTTGCGAGCAATTGGATCCAAATAGTATCACAGCGATCGTCGGCATTTTCAATTAAACGTTTAACCTTTTTGAAATAGAAATATAAGAAATTGTTAAAGAGGCGAGGGTCATCATATCACACTTTAGATTTCAAACAAACAAGTAACTTACAAAATGTATTTTGTGGGAAAATGCGCAGAGTAACAGCATAATGCACTACCATATTTTGTATTAAAGTTAAATTACTTCTCAATGTTCACTAAAAAATGAATAAAATCACTTTGTAAATATATTTTTTAATTAATAAGATGAAGTAAGTAATACATTTTTTTAAGTAAAACGAAGTAAATAAGACAATTAATCTGTATTAAAACAACAATTTATTTCACTTTATTAACTATCTTCGGAGACTTAAGTTTTTCAGACGTTTAAATCAAAACGGGAACAACACTCATCTATTCTCGTAGTTTTGATCGTATTGAAATTGAATTGGACGTATTCTTCTCGCAACGTTAATTTACGTTGAGGTGAAAACTCGCAAAACGTAAATTTTGAGTTAAATCTTTTTTCGATTAAAAGAGAGATATAGTTATCGGAATAGATACTTTGAAAAAATTTATAGATATAACGTTGAAAACGTATGAAAAAGCAAATTTTGATCCCGAAGTTGAACTGTTCGTTACGTTGGTCTATAATACTTGCATAAATCATTCGGTCACGAGGCTTTACTGACATGAGGAACAACCGAGCGACGAGCGCATGACAAGTTATATCCTGTAATTTCCTTGTAAGTGAATAATGGACCTTTGAAACAATGCGTGTATATGTAGCGCCGGCGTCACATTAATGTTAATAATGGCGGAAAGGAGAACAATCATTTATGTCTGTCTATACGAGGGAAATACTGGCAATATAGTTATTCCAGCAAGGTTAGAGATACGCCTGAAAGCGGCGTTGACGATTAGTGGTCGACTTTTGAATTTTAATCCTAAGCAATATTATAAAGGCGTAAGTGTGTGTTGGTTTGTTTTTTAGGCTTTGACGCCTTAGGGGCATCCATTAATTATGTGAGACATTTTTGAGGATTTTTTGACCCGTCTCCCCCGCTGATGAGATGTGTCACAACACCCGCTTCCCTCACTCAAAATTTGTAGTTCGAGTAGAAATGCGTTAGTTTAGTTAAAAAAACACACAATTTACCTTATTATTTTTATTTCTACTTTAACTTTTTTACTATCAGTACATTAATTGTGATTACATCAACATTTCGCAATATCAATATTAAATAACTTTATATCTATTCAGGGATTTAGTATATAAAATAATTTTGTCAGATTTGGGCATATTTTAGTCTACAAATATATTTTTTTGCCTTTAATTGCCTTTTTACATTATTGTTTGCCTGAAAAATCACGTAGCATTTGCCGAAACCCCACTCGCCCCCCGTGAGACATAGTAAGATTCGGCTTTTCCCCTTCCCCCTTGATCTTGTCACGTAATTATTGGACAATCCATTAACTACTCAATCGATCGTAATGAAATTTTACATTACGATGTCAGGGTACCGCAAAAGAACATAAGTTGCCTTTCATCTACATTAAATGTACGGGTCCCTGGAGCAATACCTAGTATACTATAAAACTGTTTAGAGAAGAAACAGTTACTGATGTCTAAGATAAAAACATTTATATATCGATTTCCAACATATTTTTGTACAGGATTGGATGTTATCCACAAAACTGATCTCAATTCTTTATATGATCTTTAATGTGATAATTACAGAAGCAATTTGAAACTGTAATTCTGTTACTACAAGGTTTTCATCAAATTGTAGGTTAATGGGTGTTCGGACGCTATTTATGTAGTCGAGTAATTGATGGTACTCCTCGCGCTAATAAAATTTTACTAAAGAGCAAGTGAGATAGCTATAGCTAACTTAGTATACGAAGATGTCTGTGCTTTAATTTAGGAGTCCCAGTCCTTTAGTAGTATCCGCCGCGAATTACGATACTACTATACCTAACGCTGTGCGCCACAAAAGACGTCCGCGACATATTCTTATATTCCCGATGATATAACAGAAGCGAACGATCAGTACCAGCCTGTTTCTCCAAACAGAAGTTGTTTACGTCCACGCCTGTGTAACCACAGATCACGCCGCCGTGGTCTGGGAGTAAATTTCGATACAACATACATATAAGAGTTGTTGAGGTATGTATGCTTGCTAATATATGTTTCAACAACTCATATAATGGTGGTAGAGCCACGCTGAAACTATTACTGGTTTCAGCATGAATGGGTCGGCTCGTCCGGAGCAGTACCACCCTCTCATAGAAAACCGACGTGAAGTAACAGTGCTTGCATTGTTGCGTTTCGTTCGGTTAGTGAGAGCGCCTCCCCTCCCCTCTCCTCTCTCCTCTCCCTCTCCCTCTCCCTTCCCTAACCCTTTCCCCTAAAGGGTGGCAACGCACTTGCAACTCCTCGCGTGTTGTTAGTGTCCATGGACGGTGGTGATCACTTAACATCAAGTGACCCACCTGTTCGTTTGCCTTCTATGACATAAAAAAAAAGTATGATTATGTAGCGTAGCTTAGGTTAGCTCAGATAGGTCGCCAATTGCATGAGTCAGGCAACAGCCCAAGCCGAGATGTGCCGTGTATCCTTGAGCTAGTCGTCAAAATAAAATCGGCTGAGTGCCTTCAGCGTTCGCCTTAGTAGTCCGGTTAAGCTGTAAAGACCTTGCTAGGTCAATAGCGTGATCAGATTGAGATTTTTTTTAAAATAATTTAGGAGTAACAACCGACCCCGATTTCTTGTACGGTAATTATAATATAAAAGTTAATAATAAAATATAGCCAAATTCACCTATAACATTTTTTTAAGTTTTTTTTATGTCATAACTGGCAAACGAACTTTTGGGTCACCTGATCTTAAGTGATCACCATCGTCCATAGACACTAACAACACCGGGGGAGTCGAAAGTGCGTTGCCAGCCTGTTTTTGGGGGATAGGGAGAGAGAGGAGAGGGGAAGGGAGGTGGGCCTCCAGCGCTCTCACTGACCGAACGAAACGCAACAATGCAAGCACTGTTACTTCACGTCGATTTTCTATGAGAGGGTGGTACTACCCCGGACGAGCCGACCCATTCATGCTGAAACCAATAATAGCTTCAGCGTGGCTCTACCACACTAAAACATAAGGAGAATAACAGAAGCTTTTTATTATCTAACTTTTAGAATCAGATCACTTATTCCATAGATTTCCTTTTGTGAACATTAGGGTGAGCCAAAAAAACTAACCTATCGAAGTTATAGGTTAAAATTAATCTATTAACCGAAAGAAAAATGTCTCCGGAAGGCTGAATTTTTAGCTCAATTTTAAAAGGTGTCGGTGAGCAGTCGAAACTTTCCCATTTAAATAACACATAAAACGTTTGACTGCACACCGACACCTTTTAAAATTGAGCTAAAAATTCAGCCTTCCGCAGACATTTTTCTTTCAGTAAATAGGTTAATTTTAACCTATAACTTCGATAGGTTAGTTTTTTTGGCTCAGCCTGGTGAACATACATATATTTTTCTCTTTTATAATAATAGTAACACATACAGTTTATTATGAAAGCAAATACGAAACGAATTAATTATTTAAATTAAAATTTAAAACACAAAATAGTGTCGTAGACCTCAGTTTAAAGGAACGGAGTATTTTCTTGAATTCCCAGCGATGTTGCCATGTTATTTGTGGTTGTTTTTCGATGTTGACTTTTTTTAAACACGGAATAGAACGTAACGTATTTTTTTTGTTTCATGTATGTATAATAAATAACAGGATAACTAAACTCGTTAGGTGATAATAACACACTACCCTGACGGCAGACTGGCTTCCTTCCAGACTCGTATGGGAAATGTTTACGTCAGATATTTATAAATAGTCTGAATGTTTGGCAACAGTCTGTGGCCCAATGTTTGTTTATACCGTGGTCGGGAAATTCGATGTTCGGTTCGAGGAAATTGAATTAAATCATAATGATTATTCATTTATTGATAATCCCATACCTGCGTTACGGTTTGTCGACTACTTGTGGCGCAAAAAGCTTTTGTTTTCTTTTGCCTGTGCCTGATGGTAAGTACAGTGCAATCCAAAAACAATGGCGACCATCGAGTGACACTATCCATCGTCGGTCGCCGCTGTCATGCCGGCCTGCAAATAGCTGGATATGCAAAGGCTGATCCCGAAACGCGAACCGCAGAAGCGAATCACTATGACGGGCTTTTTCGCCATATACATGGTGGTTGCGACCCCGTCAGGCTGTAAAACCCTACCACCCCGCTTTCGCCATTACCTTGTTCGTTATTCGGCAGGGTGCACCACGTGCAGGTGAGGTTGGTTGGATGTCTCAAGTCTTAGATGTTATTTGACACCCCTTACACCCCAAATCTCGTATCTCAAAAATAACTCTAATAAGGTGTAAAATAACATTTGAGCACCGTTGTCGTTCGAATAGTAACTCGATATAAGTGTTTGCAAGTTCCTGTGACGTGTATAAAAACTATGGCTTCAGTTATCGTGTTGTGTCTGTCCACAATGTTTTCCCACGCCTGTAGTTATTGCGGCCATAGACAAAACATCATAGCGATAGGATAAGAACGTTGTTAAATACATTAAAAAATGATCGTGGTAATTTTTTTTATAAATTTGTTATTTTTTTAGTACAATCTAAGAGCGATGGTGACCACCGAGATAATATGAATCGATTGACGGTCGTCGTTATCTCGCGAGACTTTCGGTTGCTCGGTGTACATCGAATGATTCCGAAATGCGATAAATCAAAAGACACACTATGATAGGTTTAACACTATGTCCATTTCGACTAGTCAAGTGTATTAATTCTGTTTACTTGATAGCGTGTTCGGACTCTACGTCGTTGGACGTAGGTTCGAATCCTTGGGACTGTGTCGAAGATTTCAATGAAGCCGTAGCATGTTGGTACAGCTTTTTCTAAATCCACCTGGCTATTACCCTGAAGTTGGAAATCTTTCGCCAATCATCTGTTGGTGTATTCCGGCAGCAGCACTATATAGCCAGTCCTCCTCAGCGCTTAGCGGGCTTATCGTTCTTAGACCATCTATCATTCACTAACAGTGTCATTTAATATCAGATGAAATTGCCGTCTATGACTAAAATCTACAAGGTATAAAAAAAAAAAAATGTTTTTTTTTATATCATAGGAGGCAAACGAACAGGTGGGTCACCTGATGTTAAGTGATCACCACCGTCCATAGACACTTGCAACACCAGAGGAGTCGCAAGTGCGTTGCCAGCTTGTGTTTTTGAAGGGGGAAGGGAAGTGGGCCTAATGTAAGGACATACGACACTCTGGTCCTGGGCTCTACCCCTAAGTCGAATTTACTCGTGAAAATATATCAAACAGATATTCCCCTATAGACATAGTCATTCACATTATGAATAATATGAAATATATCGTTTTAGCTAAAAATAACTTGTTTCACTATCGAAATCATTCAATTTATATAAAAACACAAGCTGAGGGGGCCTCGCGTTGCTGTGGCTCAGTTATTACATGTTAAATTAAAATTATGATAAGGTAACCACTTTATCCACTTACAAGCAACGCGTGGCGCTATCTATGAGACATCTATACCAATCAGTTTTTCAGTTTTCTGTCAATAAACTAATTTAAAACGTCATCTCTTCGAGATTGATGAAACTTAACGAAAAAACTTAACTAAACGTGAAGAGACATTTACGCAGGCCGGCATGACAACGACGACCGCCGGAGGAGGGAGTATCTCTCGGTGGTCGCCGTTGTTTTTGGATTGTACTGTGCTTACCATCAGGCACAGTGCAGTCACTTTGCCGTGCTACAATAAACAAGAAATTAAAAAAAAACTGACGATTAATAAAAATAATCAACACTGACAATCATTTTTGTAATCAAAAAATATTGAGGCCATTAATCAAAACAAACTATCCTGTCTCTGAAGTTGGACCAGCTTATACATAAATGCCAACTATCATGAAGATTGGTTGAGTAGTTTCGGAGTTCATCGTGGACAAACATCATGACACTGGATTTTTATATATTTAGATTATTACTGCCAGGATGTCACGTAACCAAAGGAAGAGAATTCACGAACAATTGCTCAAAGACTTTGTTATATAAACACCCTTATAATGTAAGTTGCCAGGTCATTGGTTTTCGATTCTAATGATCCCCCACAGTCGTTACTGCAGACATAACAGCCGCCGCGTGACCTATTTCTATACATGCTAAGCTAGACTCCGCTTATCGTATGATTATTTATTGCAGGGTATGCATTATTGGAAAAAATATTTGTAACAATGCCAGTAGAAATATGTAGTTTTTCATACATTGATGTTTCTTTACTATGAGTTCATTCTCTGTCAACCGAAACTAGCTGTGCCCGTGACTCTGTCCAAGTGGAATCTAATGTAAAAATACAGTGACCAATAAAATCATCTGAATGTATTAAGTTCATTTACTTATCTTCTTGTCTTTCGTACTTAAGTCGCGTCGTCATTAAAATTACAATCACTTTTGATAGAGTGGACCGCTTTTAATGAAGCCAAGACTAAACGTTACTCGAAGAGATGCTTTATGATTTTCTTGTTAAGGTTTTATCGTGAACGCAGTAAGTTAGCAGTGATGCGTTTTCAAACAAACAGACAGACATTTCTAAAAATGATAGAAATGTAATTTTATTATTTATTCCAAGATACAATTTTTTTCACAAAGATCTAAAAAGTACAGACGCGTTAGATTTTTTTTTTTTTTCTCGGACTGACTACGTTATTGACCTGGCATGATCTTCACAGCTTCGCCGGACTAAAACGTTAGATTTACGTTCTTATTATATGTATAGATTAAACTTGTAGTCCCTGTCATATCATCAGATATCTGTGGTATAATTAGAGAGCTTTTCGTTAGTTAAAAAGGTTAATTTATGTAGAAATCTATTCGGGAGATTCTTGGGAATAATATTAAAATGTCAAGAGGCTCTTCGTGTGGCTGCGAAATGAGATCTACTTGAGGGCTAAGAAGCTGTATAGGCTTTCTGAAAGTCGAGTATTGGGAGATGATGATATTTTTTTTTTAATAGTTTGGCAAATGTAGTAAGATTATAGGCTTTGTTTAATGTTCCTATTCATATCTTTAAACTACGATTTTAAAATGTTTTGGTAGACACCTGTCGGTGCTGTTAGTAGCAATATCGGTAAGTCTATATTTTTCTAGATTTTTCTAATTTTTTTTACCTTTTATTTTCATGTTTTACGTATTTTATACCACCGTCCATGCACGTCAGATTGTGGATAAATATTAACCGGGAAGTAAAACTGTAAAACAATAAAAAACAAGTCAAAGTCATTATACACAGATAAACTATAATCTGGATAAATTAAAGTTCAAGGCAAACAAATAGTAATTTTTTATAGTAGCACGGCAAAATGACTGCCCTATGCCTGATGGTAAGCACAGTACAATCCAAAAATAATGGCGACCACCGAGAGAGAATGTATCCATCGTCGGTCGTCGCTGTCGTGCCGGCCTGCGTATGGGTTAGAGTTTTTAAATTACAAAGGGATTAAGGAGTTTTTCAATATTTATATTTGTGGTTAGTGAGGTTCATTTGTGTGTTATCGGTATTCGAGTTAACAAAACTCCTGTAAAATTCAAATATGTATTACTAAATATTGCAAGTACTTAACAAAAAATATGTATATAGTTTAGTATTTTGTTTATTATAGACACCTTTTATAGATATTTGTCTTAATTTTGTGTGATCTTCAGTTATTAGAAATGAAATATAATCTGTGTCCTTCTCCAGGTTTCAGGCTAACTCTATTGGCTCAATAGAGGCCCAATTCCATTGCAATCGCTTTAGAGATTATACTCGTGAGAAGTTAATAAACAGACAGACAGTTACCCTCCCAGTTATGATATTTATTGTGGGTTTAGAAATAATATGATAAATTAACATAATCTACGTTATTATAATTAACTAGCGGGCCCGGCGGACGTTATTCCACCCTGATAATAAATAAGAACCTTGACAAATTATATACCTAAACCGTCCTCATGTATCATTTTATCTACAGGCGAAAACCGCATGAAAATCCATTCCGTTGTTTTTGAGTTTATTGCGAACATCCAGACAGTCTGACGTGGCAGAGGACTTTGTTTTATTATATGTAGTGATATTATAAATACGAGTTTATTTATTTATAATGCTTCCACGCCTTACCTACACAACCGATAATAATTAAATTTGTCCCATACCTCGTTAGGGTAATAGAAAAGAACATAGGATAAAGAAAATACCTTTCATTGAGAAAAAGGGACCGCTTTCGTGGGATAAGTCAAAATTACGTTAACACGAATGAGCCGCGGGCAAAAGCTAGGTCGTCTATACGAGATCGTAAACTGTTCCCATCCTTGCAACTTTTTGTTTGCACAATATTTTAAAATGTATCAATAGACATCTCCCGTGTTATTACAAAAAAGTGACATACGTATTGATGAATACTTGCTTTAAAAGAGTTTGGGTACTTTCGTATTAAATGCACATTATTTAACTTTTTTGTAATAATACGGTTCAAGTTTTAGGCACGTTTTTTGAGTTATGAACTAGATTCAGGTTATTTAAGTCGTAAAGGTTTCGTATCTTAATAAATGTGCTTTCATGCTCTGAGCAGAATGCTATATAAAACTTTATTAGAAGTAGAAAAGCGGCACGAAAAACTTTTTCGTTTAGTTCATTTTAAAAACTGCCAGCTACAAAAGTATTTGACGAGTGGCTATCCACTGGCTGTTGTTATGAATGCCATTGTAACGTTGTAACAATAGGTCGTTTCGCACTGTCACACTGGGCTACTGTCTTGGTAAACCGGACAATAAAAAAAGGGAAGAGCATAGCCGATAACGTGCTCTCTTTCGCACTTATGGCTGTGATAACAGTCGTGCAAAGTAATACATTACTTCTAGACTGTCTAACGTTTTGAATTACTGCTCCTCAAGGTGTTGAGTGCAACTATAAAAAAAACAGTAAATCAGAATATAACAGTATCATATTAATATGTACTAATATTATAAAATAAAACTGAAGTGTTTGTTTGCTTGAACGCGCGAACCTCAGGAACTACTGGTCCTATTTGAACAATTCTTTTGGTGTTAGATACAGAAGGCTAGGAAGAGAAAAGAAGAGTAGGGGAAGAAGAAAGGAGATGGTATATATCATCGCGCTAAGACTAATAGGAGCGGAGCACCAATGAAGAATGTTTCAACATTGGGGTTTTTTTTCCTTTTGAGAGCTTCCGCTGCGTGTTACCGTTAGCCCGAAGTAACTATTCCACGCGGACGAAGTCGTGGGCAGAAGCTAGTGTATAAATAAATAGGCGCCTTGAATTGCCAACGTGTCGAGAATTGCCATAATCCATACATTCTTTTGGGATATCTAGTAAACCAGTAATTGTCCGTTCTCATACTATTCGAAGAAAAAGTTCTAAGAATCAGATTCCAACAAGGAAGCAATGTTATAAAGACCTTGGTCAACTAACCTTCCGGATATCGCAGTTATAGTGAAGGTTGTTTTAATTAGCATGAAACTGGCTTATCCTTAAATTGATATAAGAGAGGTTAGTGCAGTAGAAACCACATGGAAACTGGTCATCGACTTTTTTGAGTAACAGAATTGTCAACTATATGAATGATAGTGATCGCTTAAATAAGTGCTGAGTAGGTGCTATCTAAATTATTACCTTTAAACGGTACCTTCACCAAAATACCGCGTGCTTTTCATGAAAAAAAAAACGTCATAATAATTGTACGATTCGATACTATGTTCTGCTACCGCTGAACCATCGTCAGATTGAAATGAAGCTCTATAATATTACGCAGATGTCTAATAAGACAACGAGTTAATATATAGTTAATGTTTCTACTAGTAACATCTTGAACTAAAATTGCCACTGGAAAAATTTTAACTTGAACAAGGAACACTTAAATATAGGAGCACTTGTTAACGTAGCGAATACTTGTGTAAAGGTCTTCCGCAGGTGCTATAGTTTTATGACAATGTTTTACTTCTCTATATAAAAAACATTGCTCACATAAATGATGAGGTGCCCTTAAAATAGATCAATTTTTCACGGGTAATGCCAAACTTCAAACTTAGGGCTCGAACCGAACAAATTTCGGTTATGAAATTATGCGACGACATCTATTGTGATGGATGTTTTCCTAAAAATATAAGTGATGACCCGAACAGATGTCCATTGTGGGCTAATCAGCCAGTTCGAGATCGAACGATTTAGCACTTGGTGCGTCCGCAGTCGGCTCTATACAGACACCATTTTGATTCACTATTTTTAGTTAACAAGTATTGAGCTGAATGTGCGTAGATCTCTGTTGAATCAGTTATTGTTAAGTTAATGACTGTATTTTATTTTGATTCCAATTTATGTTTTGATTAATTCGTCATAACTGATGGAGGAAAATTTTAGTTGCTAAACATTTGTTCATTCAGAGTAACTGAACAGTTAATATTTCTAAGACCAATAATGATTCAACTCGCATAAGAGCATAATTATTGTAATTATGAGAATTGGTTCGTATATAAGGTTCGACTTGAATTTATCATGCTAGATTAATTTTGAACTTGTACTAATTTTCTTTCCGGAGAATCCCTCTATGACATAATAAGAGAAAGAGAAACAGTTTTATTGATTTCATTCTTTTTGTTACAGCATGAATTGCCGAGGGTGCGGTGCACGCATGGAAGCCCGGCGTGGTGGTGATATAGCGCTGCAGCCGCTGCGTGCGCATTACCGTCGCGCTTTACCGGAATGGACCACGCGTGCGTCTCGTCGCCGCCGGAGTCCACGCACCATCGGCCGCTCCAAGGAGGATCCTGCCAAACCGACGCAGCCTCGCCGCCGGCACCGGGCGCCTTAAGCGAACCGCGGTCGCTACCGAACATTCCTGAGTCTGAGCCGCTGTTGTTAGCGCCTCCTGTTGACCCCCAACGGCCTGTAAATGCCGCCACATCGGCCAAGAAACAGAATGGACGTGCTCTGCACGTGCAGTTCGACGCGCAGTCGCCTCCGGCACCCGTTTCCCTCTCCAGTTCGAGTTCAAGCTCCTCCGACGATGAAGACGTATCGATCGCGGAGGCGCACCCTCCAGATGGTGGATGGGGCTGGGTGGTCGTTTTCGCTTCCTTTATGGTCAATCTCATTGCGGACGGCATCACGTTCAGCTCTGGTGTTTTCTATCCACACTTCCTCGAGTACTTTGGTGAGAGTAAAGGCAAGACCGCCTGGATCGCCGGAATTTTCATGGCGATGCCGTTACTCTCTGGGCCGATAGCAAGTTTCCTCACGGACAGGTATGGCTGCCGAAGAGTTACAATCTTCGGATCTCTGTTGGCAGCGCTCGGTTTCATTATATCCGCGTTCGTGGATAACATGGAAACTTTGTTCTTAACTTTCGGCATCATGGCCGGCTTCGGACTGAGCTTGTGCTACGTGGCGGCGGTTGTTATTGTCGCCTACTATTTTGAGAAAAAACGTTCGCTTGCGACTGGTATATCTGTTTGTGGGAGTGGTATAGGTACTTTTATTTTCGCGCCATTAACTTATGTGCTCCTGGATGAGTATGGCTGGCGCGGAACCACTTTGATAATGGCTGGCTTATTTTTAAATATAGCAGTTTGTGGATTGTTGTTTCGTGATTTACCTTGGACTGCGACTATGAATGAAGAAAGGGCTAAAGAAAGAAAGAGAAGACGAGAGAGAAAGCGCAACAAGCGTTACGGGTCTTCAGCGGATAGTTTTTCGGACAGCAAAAGCAGTGCTGTTGGTTCTATGAAGGTGGCAGAAACAGCGGATATAGAAACGGTTACATCACCAATAGTGCCACAATTTAGTTCCCTAGTAGACTTACCGACTTTTATGACAGCCGGAGAGGGAGTATCGCTGGAAGTTTTTGAATTAATGTCGAATAGAGGGCGAGCGTACGCGATCCTCGCTCAGAACTATCCAGGAGTGATGTTACCGTCGAGAAGCTTCAGTGACAGTGGTCGACTGCACGAGCAGTCTCCTCCAAGGGCTTTAATGTCCCCTGGAGTTGTTTCTCCCTTGTCTCCGACTTCTCCTCCCCGAGCTCCAGAATCATCAGCGCCGTTGAGCGATAAAGCGGCCTTGTCTCTATGGCTGCGACGACAAGCAAGTGGATGCACGAAGAAGCCACCGGCCTTCTTTAAAGACCTGAGAATTCATCGGCATTC
>MU158831.1:627364-697810 GCA_015888305.1 Antheraea pernyi | reverse complement strand
CGGCATTCCCTAACCTACCGGGGAGCAATGTTGAACATTAATAGGTACAGACTCCGTGCTTCCTCATGTCCTAATATCTTCAGGAATTCGATGACGACCATAGCTAAGGAAAAGGTAAGCTTCAGTTTTTGATGTATTATTGTAAATAGAACGTCCTTATTTCTAGTTTTAGTGAAATAAATTGCAATGTTTTTCGATGTCTTTCTTCCCTCAAAGATATGGTTTGTGACTGTTATGAACTACGAGGTTTGGTTTTGTCTGGACAAGAAAGCTTGCCTTTCCGCTCTAATTCCGCACTGCGCACAGTTTCGTATGATTAAAGTTATATATCACTTAGCTAATCTACCAATATATTATCATAACAACCCTCTCTCTATTTTAAAACTCCTTTTCATTCGATAAAAATGTTTGCACTCCAATGGCTAACAACGAATCTATCGACAATATATGTTCTTAGAGATACTATTTTAAGAGAATTTAACTTAAGTGAGCGATGATATGGTGAGGGAATGATACAAAATTAATAAACTTCGCTGTTTTATGCAAGGTAAAGTGGACAGATTATCCGTAAGAACATTAATTTGTAAGTTATAAAGCTTTAAGTTACTGTATAATCTAGAAAGTCTTCAAAATAATTTCGCTGATAGCAATACTTTTGAAAAAGTCACTTTGTTAAATATATGTTCCCAAGGGATTTACTTAGTATTACTTTAGGGTAATATCTTACCAACCGTTTAGTATCTAAGCTAGGATTTAGGCTGTGATGAATCAGGATTTCCCTTATGACGACCACCACAATATATGTCTAATAATATTAGAAGATTTATATTTTGGGACGCAAATATTTATAAATAATATATTAATTTCATTATTAATTGCTTTCGTTTAATCAAATTATGCTTACCGTTTTCCAGGTGCAATGGTACGCCGGTCTATGGGATTTCTGGGACTTGGTCGTGGACGTTCTGGACTTCTCCCATTTCCTCAACCCTGCGTTCTTGGTCTTCGCTATATCTAACTTCTTGTTGTACATGTGGTATGACGTGCCGTACGTGTACATCGCCGACAGCGGCCTCTCTATGGGCTTCAACGAGTCTCAGTCTTCCATGCTCATATCCATAATTGGAATCCTTAACATGTTTGGGGAGGTAAGATTAATTTAACAGTTATTCTTTGTTTTAATCATAGTAATGAGGAAAAATGTTTCGAAATTTGTTTAATATTATTAAACAATATGTTTTAAGTTATTGTATTTTTTATGTCAAAGTTCTTTTTCTATTCTATAGTAATGCACAAAGCAATAAAAAATAACAACTATTAAAAAATCTTAAATCTATCGGTAGTTGTCATTGTCAAGTAGGTAAACTGGCCTGGAAAGCTCTCGACTGTTACACTGGCTGAACCCTAAACGCGACATCTAAACATACTTATTATAGCAGGCTTATTACCATATGTATGCAGTTGGGATCTAGCCTGTTACATTAGTAGCAGATATTAATCCTACGATCCCACTTCACGAAAGTGTTAGAGAAATCGACTGATCGGATTGGTCCTTCGAGCCAATTTTGCATTGTTACCAAACCATGGTATGGTATGTCCATGTGAGCTTACATTAATGAGCATCTTGTATGCAGTTGTCGTAATGCTTTTGTATGTAATATGTTTTATGTTAATAATGCTTAAATATACATCAGCCAAAATATACGCAAATTGTTTGGATTCATATTTGTCATCAATCTTAGATTGATTGTTTTAAGTTAATTTGTAACCATGTAACATCATCACTCTTGCTTTTATCTTTCTTGTCTGGTACTAGGTTACCTGCCATATATAGCAATTGAACGCAATAAAAAAGAAAATGATACGGACAGTATTATTGCGTAAGTTATCGACATATGTATTATCAGTCTTACGACAGATGATTTCAATGGGTCAATTAACAATCGTCGAGTTAGATAATAACAGGCACTGAATAGTTCTTGGTAGATTACATTGTAATCTACGTAGTGTTTCCTCTTCATGCGTTGATAACAAATTATCTTACGCTTTATAACTGTTGCTAATTGCTTTTATCTGATACTTATATGTTAAAAATAGTGTCTATTCATTGTTCTTTTAGCACATGATTGGGTACTTAGAATTAGTCATAGGCTTAGCTACTTTAGCCACTTTAGAATTTTACATCGCAAATCTATCGGTGTTCCAACAAAGCCAGTTTTCTTTCTGGTTTTAATTTCGATCATATTCTTATTTCTTCATTCATTTTATTTTTGGGAAACCAATCTTCTAGCTTATAATTACCAGTGTTAAGTAGGTAATAATATGACAAGTGCCTTGTGATAATTTTAATGTTCCAACAAGTTTGTGGCTCTCTTGTTAAAACTTGCCATGGAGTTTTTACGGCATCTCAGAATTCATGCTCCGTGGTATTATTTCCCATGCACTTCGTTTCTGCACAATAACGAAACTATATTATGTAAAACACCACCAATATTACAAAATAAAGAGTCAAATAACAAAAGATTATAAATAAAATATAAAATCCACTATATAGTATACTAATACCGCCAAAAAATTAAAAAAAATACGTTTTTTTAAGATTAACCCATTCTTTCGTTCATACGCGTATGTATATACTTTTCTTACTAACTTGGTTTTAACTTCCATACTTTCCTTTATTTCTTTAACGTGTTGTACTTTTTAAAGCGACATCTATCGTTTTACATTGTTAGATGATTTAATTATAAAGCTTTAACGTCACCTATTCTATTTTCTTGGAGAAGTTACGTTAAACGACATCTATTGCCTCTCTTCTGTATTACTTTGTTAGATGATTTGATTGTTAAGTTGTAACGCCACCTATTGTACGTTTTTCGAATATATATGTTATGACGGCATCTATCGTTGTTCTTTTGTGTTTTATATTACATTGTTATTTAAGTTTTAATGCCATATATTAAACACCGTCCGAGTATGTCTGCCGATGTCTTTCAATGGGAATGTAGTTGGAGGTCGAGCGATGTTTGAGGGGTTTTGTCGTATGGTCCGTCAGTTAATCCTGGGCTGGGTGGGCGACTGGGAGTGCGTGGACGGCAGCCTGGTGTACGCGGGGTGCATGGTGCTGTGCGGGGCGGTGACGCTGGTGATGCCGCTGGTGCGCGGGTACGGCGCGCTGGCGGGCGCGGCGGGCGCGTTCGGTGCGTTCATAGCGGCCAACTACTCGCTCACGAGCATCATCCTCGTGGACCAGATCTCGCTCGAGAACTTCACCAACGCGTACGGGTTACTGCTGCTCATACAGGGCGTCGCCAATCTCATCGGCCCGCCGCTTGCCGGTCAGTATATATGTAATGCAATAAAGGGGCATTCAAGTTTTACATAGTACTGATGAGATGGGAGGTTCTCGATTTGCTTATTATTGATGACATAGGGGTTGGTGTTAGGATTTATATAAACAGGACAGATAACAACACTTATATAAATGTTTACGTGAGCAAGGAATAGAGGTGAAAGCATTACTTACTTTTGCTGACTAGGGGTAGGGGATGGTCAGAAGTTGTAATAATTCTGCTTACGTAATACATGAACAGCCCTTAAGCTGTGAAAGTCCGTCATGCGAACAGCTTATAGTGAGTTCGCAAAAAGAATTTCAATCAATTTCGAAATCAAGTCTCTATAAATTACACTTTACAGTAATATAAATCACACATTAGAATAAAAATTATAACGAAATATAATGTCAAAATGCATCTGAGGAGCAACCTTGACGTGATTTGTGTAAATTGTTAATTGCACAAAAATAATGTACAAAAACTAACTACTTGTTAGGCGTATAACATCTTAAATTTTTAATCGATGATAACGAAATTTCGAATACACATGCGAAACGTATAAAAAAGGACATACAGTACCTTTTATTTAAAAAAAGACTACTGTTCCCGAGAGGTAGAAAAAATACTTTTATTCCAAAGATAGTCATTTATAAAAATGAAGTCGCGGACTGGGCAAAATAATGATTGTGTGGTATGTGTTCTTCAGGTTGGGTGTACGACGTCACCGACTCGTACGACCTGTCGTTCTACCTCGCGGGGGTGTTCATCGCGCTCTCCGGCCTCATCCTGTGCATCCTCCCGCTGTGCCGCTGCGGGTCCCGGCGCCGGCGCCGCGCGGGCCCCCCGCCCGACCCCGACCTCGAGCGGACACTACACAACGGTAAACTGCTCGCCTAAACCCCAAAACCCTCTTCCACGCTCCTCTCTAAACCCTCTTCCAGGCTTCCCCTCTAATTCACAATTCTTTTCACCACATACAAAAAATTATAAAATACCGAACCTGTTCTTAAGATGTCCCGTGCCACATGTACCACCGGTGGTACATAATTTGATAACTATTCAAAACGAAAGTTACTTATATCATGTATAATGTTATAACATAATATTGTACAATAATATTAATTATAGTTCGGTGAAGCTGTGAAGGCCCGTCAGAACAACAACGTAGACAGTTCGAATAAAACAAGTATGATAACTTATTTATTTTATGTCAAAATATCAAATGGCCTGAAGTACGTGTCAGGCATAGATGACTTGGCACGAAATTTGTTAACCAAAATCTAAAAGTTATCGATAAAAGCAGTTGTCGATTCGTAAAGCGAATATTTGAAATAACACTGTTGATTCTGGTCGTCTGGTTAAATTCGCTTAGATTTTCGATACTGCACGTGAAGGTCTTTAATTTACATTTATTTTGTAACCAAAATTAATTTCATCGACTAAAGGTTACAGTGCAAAATTATCGATATCAAATTATTTGTTAACAAGTCAAATAAGAAATTAATACATTTTATCGAATAATATCTAAACTAAGAATTGTCGATAATTTAATGTTCATGATATACTCGTACATGTAACTTTAATGCTTTGTATCTAATAAAATTAAAGCGACGAATTGCCTATAATCTAATGTTTATGAATTGTATTATAACCCTACCCATTGTTAACAAAATAAGAATAAAATGATTAAATAAATCGATTTATTCAATCTATATTATTGAAATGTTAAAAACTCGACAGTGAAAGTCTCGAGAAATGATTTTCATCGAATAACATTCGACGGATAATTATTGATAATTTCATGTTCATGAATTATATCTAACTTTAATGATTTGTATCAATTACAATAAAACCGACAATTGTCGATAATAATCTGCCCATAAAAAAAAGAATAAGACAAAAAATATCGATAGTCTTTGTTCATATACGATTAGTAAATTGTTGAAGACTTAATTATAGAAGTATCGACACCCCAACATATTTTTCTGCAGTAAAATGCTAAGGAAATGGTTTATGTTTACCAGAATTTCGATATATATAGCTTCTATTAAATCATGTTTTGCATAGAATATAATAATATATCTCCCGATAATGGCCGATCGAAGTCAACTGTTGTTTATTTGAAGTTGATATTTAAAAAGAAATGTGTTGTATCTAAAAATATAGTGGCATATAATATGCAGAAGGCAACTGTTGTAAATTTCCATCTAAATTGCGTATTAGATCTAATATAGTATAGTTTTCAGTACGATATAGATTTAAATAGAGACTAAAGATTGTTTTTTTTATTAAGTAGAGTAAAATGAAGTTTTCAGTGTTGCCAGTTAATTGCATTTTTAAAATAGCGATACCCATCAATAGGTGGTGATCGTAAAATTGTACAAGCTATCATTGGTTGTATTAAGTTCTTCCGAAAAAAATGCTTCAAAAGTGAAGACTGTTTAAGTAAAAAAAATCCTAAAGTCAAAAGACTAATAACAATTATATTTTGTCAATTTTTCTAATTAAAATTGTTAACTGTCGACTATGTTTGATAACATAGAAGAGTTGACTTTAATCTATATAATTAAAAATGTACACGTTTGTTTGTTCAAAAACCTAATTTGGCGAAATGTTTTTTTTCATATTCCTTTCAAATTTTGACACAACGTTATATTCGTAGACGTGTGTGCTTAATATTTTTTATTAAATATTGCTATCTTAGTAACACATACGATCTTAGTTAAGTAAATATGTAACTAAAAACTAGTTCAGTAAAATATCTCAAGTTATTACTTAAAATTATACTATTCAAATAATAAAAATGAAAAAAAATCGATAGGACAACACTAATAACATGAATCTGGCAACACATTTTTTTGACATTACTGATTGTCAATTTACTCTACGTAATTAAATAAGATATAGTATATGTATAAAGTTTAAAGTATTAAACTAAATACGGTACAAATTTTATATGAAATCGTCGCTTTTTAATAGTTTAATAATATCTCCACAGTTGAAATTATTACATCGTGGAGATTTTTTTCCCCAAGTTTTTGTGTATTTTGTAACTCGATTCTTTGTTCGATTTACGTCATCAGTATATTGATTAGTAGTTTAATTATGAAGGTTAAATGTTAACGATTCTGATAAATATTAATTGAAATAGTGAGATAACTGTGTATATACGCTTTATTAGTGTGGAAAATTTAGTCCCTATGTACTATTATTAATTTTACAAGTTCACAATTTGAACTTTGGATTTGTAAAATTGGGATAAAAATAACTGCAGACCATATTTCCGACTTTTTATTCTATCAGATGTACATTACTGACTTTCTACATTATATTGATTATAATTAAGGACAGATATATAGTAAGTTGTATTAAAAATATCGTTTTTTTAGCTTGATCATTCATAGTATTGTTTGTTGGTGATCTAAAGCAATGCTGATCTTAGAAACATTTCGTAATTATTTTTCTTCGTACATTTTTGTTATCAAACATCTTTTATTTCCTTTTGGTTTGATAAAGTAGGAAAAATATTTCTCGGCATTAATAATCGATATTTTTAATTGCAGAAGATTTTTTTAATATTTGGTAATAAACATCTTACATAAAATCTTAATAATATATTATATATTCATAAATAATAATATATTCATACGAAGGAATTTTCTAGTAGTTGCGATAACTACTAGCCAAGTGCGTTTTCCATTCAATAATTCATAATATAATCATCTGTCATCGTATTTATAAACCCCTCTCTACAACATTTAATCAATACCCTTGACATAAACTTTGAATCTCTCTCCCACAATGTTATTAGTATTTTAATATTAATTTTTCCATCATTTATGTTATTAGACCTATCGCTTATTTTTCCCTGGTCCGATTTACTTGCCCAGTCGTTTTCCTTTACAATCGTTAGAAAATGGAATTTAATTTAATAAAAAAACAGATATTTTAGTAATTTTAAAATAATTGATAAATTTATCGATAACAATAACGATTCGGATATTTTAATCGATATGGATATTTCTTTAAAAGTCCTCAAGTAGCACATACAAGCTGCAATATTGGCAGCTAAATATCCCATTATCTGCTATAGTGAATAAAAATACAATAGTTATTTAAATTATGCTGTTTATTTGTCAAAATATTTCGATAGTTAAATATGCTGTAGTACATTTGAGAAATAATATAGGATGTATTGGAAACTAACCAAAGACTGCCTCGATGTTTCAATCAAATAAGATTTTCTTGTAGATTTATTATCTGTGAGATTTTTAGTCGATGTCGAATAATTTTGTCAATGATAAATTTGAACCGTCAATGTTAACCCCTGAAATATTTAAAACCATAAAGGTTTTTAAGCTCCAGGCAAATAAGTGTAGACCTCATGAGGCACAGTTCAACAGAGTATTGCCAGCGTAAGCTTAAAAATATAACTGATTCATTACAAAACTTTGAAAAATTACAAATGATGTAAAACCATAATCTTGTATATAAAATGTATTTTTAAATATTTTTTTCATTTGTACAAAGTGTTTTTACTAAACCATGAGAATAACAATTTACGTCGTGAAAATAAACATGTTCCGCCATTTTGAGATCTCGGTTTTATAAAGATAGAGGAGAGGTTAATTACTCCAGTTATTCAGTTCAGTTGTTAGCTTTTAGTGGTTTATAACATCTTTCACCCTTTCTTCTCTATTAACAAAACTTTAAATTGTTAGAAATTACAGCAATGAATTATTAAATTAACAAGAAAAATAAACGTTTAAGGGTTTAATTTCACCGGAAGTATCGGTGTTGCCACATTAGTGGTATTTTAATCCATGTATATTCGATGATTTCTGACCTATGTCAATATTATTGAGAACGTAATTGTGAAAACTTTTGTGTTTTTTATTAAAATGTTACAAAGTTCTTCATCATTTTATTTTTGGTGAACAATCTTCTAGATTATTACTACCATTTTCGAGTAGGTAATAATATTACAAGTCCTTTGTGATAGTTTCGATATTCTAACAAGATGGTTGCGCTCTTGTTAGAGCTTTCCAGGGAGTTATTGTGGCAAGTCAGAATTCGTACCTGGTGGTATAATTTTCCATCCACTTTACTTATGCACAATAACTGAACTATGTTACGTAAAATGCCACCAATATTACAAAATATAGTGTCAAATAACCCAAGATTGTGAATAAAATGTAAAAGCCACCACATGACAAACTAGAATCCCGCCAAAAAAAATTTTTCTACGGATATTGTTTAAGTGGCATTACTAACATTTTATTTGTATGTCAACAATCGCTTTAGTGGTCTTTTTGCACCTGCCTTTATAAATATTGACGGTTTCGATTGAATGTTTGAAGGAAATTTACGTTTTTAATGGATTCATTTCAGTCAATTGATAGTTTGATGTTTTCTATTTCGAATTTTTTCAAAATATTTATGTGTCGTAACAAGAATGTACCTTGTTATTTGTGATATAGGGTATAGAATTGCGAGTGGATAATAAATTAGTATTGTAGAGTTTGAATGTATTATTTTATTTCGATTGTATAATTAAACAAAAAAAAAATCACGGAATGAAATTTAACTTTGAATATATCTCAAGTGTTTAGAGAGAATTAAACATTATATTAATGATTTATTTTTTAGTAATAAAAATTGAAGGAATTAATAAAAATAATGTAATAGAATAGTTTAATAGTCCTTAAATTTTGAATTAATTAAAAATATAATATTAAAAGGAAGTTTAATAGTGTGTAAGTGCGGAAAATATTTTAGGTATAATTGTCGTAAGCGATATGAACATTAGTGTAGTAGAAGGATTTATGCACCAATTTCTTAATTCTGTTTTCCATTGCATAGTTAAAAAAAGTCATTTGTAATTTTCTATATTGAGTAATTAGATCGACCGCTAGATATTTAGTAAAAAAAATTGAGATTTTTGCAAAAAAAAAATTTAGACCATAGTCACTAAATATAGTTATTTTTTATTCAAAGTTCGTATAATAAGGTAATATTGTTTAGTGATTTGAGTAAATCCTTTTAAAACTCGTTTATAATATTAGCTATTAAATTATGTAAATTCAAGATTTTTACTATTATTATTTATTATTGTGCCAGATCTAATGGCGTACGTAAAATATTAATCTGACACTAGATGTCGCTACAAAGATAAATAATGTATAGACGGGTACACACACGTATTATGTATATATATATGTTAGAAGATCTGTGTTTGTTCGATAGTTTTATTAGTAAAATTGTGTTTCGAATTTATTCTTTCGTTTTTTTTACCTTTCATTCATTTAAGTATTTTTTGGCCCATAAACGTGAGACATCTTTGGAATTACATACCGTAACATTTGTTTTTAACGCCATCTATTGGCGCTTTTATTGTACTTTATTGTTAGCATACCTTGAATGTTTGATATTCCTTAATATTAGTTTGCTTGTAACGCCATTTATGGGCACCTTTATTGTACTTTTATTATTAGCATTTGGTAAATGTATGGTACTTCTTTTTGTTATCAAAATTTTTTTAACTGTATTTTTAGATTAGATGTTTCACATCTTTGAGGCTCATTTTTTTTAATATGTAATGTTGTATTTGCTAATAACCCTCTCCTATAAGTAGTATGAAATAAACATAAGAAATACAAAGCTTCACATTAGTGAGAGAACAGTGCCTAGATGAAGCGTTTTCAATCACAATCCTCTACTTGATAAATCTTTCTTGAATCGTCTTAATATGAAGCATGAATAACAAAAAATGAGTACAATCCCCTTCAATGTTATTGGCCGCTCTGAAAATAACCGTAAGTTCGGGTTTGTGCGTAATATAGTTAAGAGTTTAATACGAAACAAGTTAAAATATTATTAAAGGAATCTAAAATTGACATTTACAGTGGATTTAATTTATAACGACCTCGGTTGTAACGACTATTCGGTTATAGCGACGTCAGACTTACGTCCCTTGAATTTAAAGCATACTTTCGTAGGAAATTCATAGCGATATAGCGTCAATTTCGGGTATATCGACTTATTTTTATGATTTATTTGTGACAGATTCCTTTTTTTATGTCAAAAGGAGACAAACGAACAGGTGGGTCACCTGATGTTAAGTGACTTCCACCGTCCATAGACACTAGCAACAACAGGGGAGTCGCAAGTGCGTTGCCAGCCTGTGTATGGGGGAGAAGGGAGGGGAGGTGGGCCTCCGGCGCTCTCACTGACCGAACGAAACGCAACAATGCGAGCACTGTTACTTCACGTCGGTTTTCTATGAGAGGGTGGTACTACCCCGGACGAGCCGACCCATTCATACTGAAACTAGTAAGAGCTACAGCGTGGCTCTACCACCTTCAATTCCTAGTACAAAGGCTCATTCATAAATATATTAAGCTTTCGTATCCTATGTTTAGTTTTACAGATGGCCAGATATACTTGCTTTGTTTGTAAGTAGAATTACTTAGCAAGTGCATAAATGTATGTACAGGTACAAATATGAACTTATACTTATATCAGTTACATAGCAGCTTCCAGCGTGTGAACAGTGTTTCGTGAACTTGTGAATATGGCTCCTAGACGTACATTTACTGTTAAAGAAAACATGATTTTCTGTTATTTTGCATACAGCGACTTCCGTATATAGCGACGACATTAAAGTGGTCGCTCCAACGTCGCTATAACCGAAATCCACTGTATTTATCCTTATGTTGTCTCGATGTTATACGCATAATATAATACCTATTTATACCTACATTTATATTCTACGCAGTTATATTCAGACCGGTCAGAAAGTTTGGCTGAGACCGTAATGCCCACTTACGATTATCAAGTCTAACATAATCTTTTAATCTTGTGAAATCATAATTTAGTAAATAAATTAAATAATAATATTTACAAATAACTACAACGGACAGTTTATTAATAGTGTTTTTTTTTTTAAATTTTTACCATGAATCATGATTAGGAATATTAGGCATGAAAGCAATTAACGTATTTAAAAATAAACCTTTAGATTTAAAAACAAATGTCTGTGGACTTGAGAATTGATAATATTTTTTTTAGAAATAGCTCTTTACACCTCTATATAATATGACGATGAAAAAGCAGAAGTTCAAAATTTGACTGTTTTCGATTCCACTTCCTACTTTTGTCTTAATGCTCTGTTTGTACATAAATATGTTTAGTAGAAATGTAAAAAAATAATATAACCTAATACAGAACGTGTTAAGACTTTCAGACTCTTTTGTATTTATATTATGGATGATAGAGATAAGAAGTATCAATTCACAAAGGTTTTCAAATGAAAAAGTGTTTGTTAATATCTAAAACTGCATTAATTTACCAAGTAGGTAAAGGTAAAGTACCAAATTACCTTTAAGTTACCGGCATACAAATAAAATGGCGCTAATATATAAAAATTGTATTATTATTTGAAGGAAGCAATACTAAAGCCGTAAAGAGGTGTTGTATTTAACTAATACACAAATTGGAGATAGGTCGAAAAGTCTATATTGCGTTCTTAACGCCTGTATGCTTAACTCGTTTAAAAAAAAAATTAAGTTAATTTGAGAAAAGAGTAGAGGCGTAGTTGTTGCCATAATATCAATAACATAAGGGCCCTGATCTATAGATCTATAAGATATAAAGAAAACGATAATATTTGTAAGTCCTAATAATTCCTAATTCTCATGTCATGGAAAGAATGCTATAAAATAACAATAAGAAGTTACACACATCCGCCCACAAAATTCTGATATGGGGGACCTTAACACCAACTATTTCATTAGAAGAGTTGCTCAAAAGCGAACCAAAAACCACTAATAGATACACCTTCTTTTTCTAATTCCAAACACACACATATATATATATATATAAATTATATTGAATAAAATGGTAGATACGACCCTATATGACCAGAATTAATCTTTTCATATATTAGTGCCATTTTAATATCTCAAATCTGGGGCAATTATAATGTATGGAATTTGTACGCCTTATCTTTATCTTCGATAGTTTGTAAGGATATTATAATAATATATCATATTTTTATGCTACTCCTATACCTATGTATAATGCCACGACGTTTTTTCTATGGTCGCAATAAATACAAGTGTGAGAATACATTATAGTCATGGATTACGAATTATAATGCTGCGTGACGATAGACGTAGACTGATTAACTATGTTCGCTGTTGTATACACATCAACAGAACTTGGGAAACTGTGCGACAGTTATTCAGTATCTTTGTTGGAATTAATTGTGAGGTTAGTTTTTAGTGACAAGTAGCTGAATCTTCTTCACGCAGGTATGGGATTAGCATTACAATATAGACGTATTATAAGCGTTAATGTCTAGAAAGCTTCTTACTAATAACTTGATCAATTATAGATATAAAAATTATCATAATACATTCTCAAAAGTCCACAGATTATTAAAAGTGTAGTGATTTTAAATACCTCATAATTATAACTTACTTTTACCTGAATAGTGGGGGCCTTCCTATAATACTTGACCAAGGCCATGAGATGTGGAAGTAATGTTGTCGAAATTATTAATAACGAAATTAGCTTGAAATTGTGTTTTATTTTCCTTGTTCCTGTTGACCTAACTCATTCCTTTATTTCTGGTACATGAGAGACTCCTCTAACAAACTTGAGATGTCCTCAAAAGCTGTTATAAAAAAATGGTGTCTAATACTTTATACGTCTAAAACCATAGTCGCATCTGGTATGAAATAGCGGTGTAGGTCACGCTGGTGACCATGTTAAACCTAGAGGGACTGATTCTAAACTTGAGGGTGGTAGCTAACCAGGTGGGCTTAGGAAAATGCTCATATAAAGTACAAGCATGTAGCGACACAGCTGATAGACAACGTTACCAACAGAAACTAAAACTGACGCTGATAAAATTAAGGGTTCTAGGAATGGACCAGACTCCTACGGATTGTTAGGATTAAGTGCACACCTGCGATGCGCAAACTAAAGAACACAAAGAAACAATTAATGGCCATCGCTGCTCGTTATTGCTTCCACATTTATTTTATTTGTTGTTTTCATTTTTCACTCCTTATTGTCTAATTTCTTTTATTACTCTCATATTGTCTGTATTTTTATGCTTGTTCATTTTTTTCTGTTGTTGTAGTCCGGTGAAGCTGTTAAGACCTCGCTTGGTCAATACATTAGTCAGTTCGAAAACAAAAATTCTCTGTAATCGTTGCACGTGTTCTGTTTCACTTCATTTAAATATGTTTGCCTGATGAATAAACGAGGATTCGTAAACTGGCTGCCAAAGTGTTTACTATTCAACACGGTCAGACTCGGATCCTTCTTTAATTTATCTCAAACGTTTTGATATTAGCAACGTGGCAGCCACGCCGGCAACTCTCGCTAAAAATAAATCAAAACAGTATGATCTTATTAAGATTTTTTCCTTAACAAAAGCTTGCTACTTATAGACAGACGTATTACGCTTGTATACTTCCTATGAATGAGCGGTCACCATTACGTCGCTCTGCACCGGCACCAAGTCGAGGCAGTTATTGGATTGCTCACAACAGTGGAAACTCAAAACAACGGGATTATTGTGTTCTTTTTTAAACTATTGTTTTTTAAATCAATTAGTATGAATTATTTAAGTTTCATGATTTGTAAACTGAAATAATTAATATTAGTCTAGTCTAGAACAATAAATAAATAACCTTTTAGCCTCGCGGTAGTTCCAAAAATGCGAAAAAACAAACGAATGTCCCTTTTATCATGATTATCACCATAGGTGGTCGCGAGCCAGCTGATTACTGAATATATGAATATCATAAACAGCCTGTAAAAGACCCACTGCAGGGCCATAGGCCTCTTCCCGAAGGAAAGTATGGATAGAATCACCACGCCAGCCCACGACGTATTGGCGATTTCAAACTCCGAGAAATCCACAGCTCTGTATTCTCCCACATACTTGTGATACTACAAGAACAATCCTCTGGTTCAGGTTTTGTCACGATGTTTTAATTCACAATTACCAGATAGTTACCGATATTTCTTTGGTACATACCGGGGCTTGAATTTGCGGATGTCAGTTTGATATTCCACCGGTCGAACCGTTCAACCACTACGACTTTTTTAATATAATGAATATAATACGGGCTAAGGAAAAAGAACGCATCTAACTAAACCATAAATCGGAGAAAAGTCAAAGCTTGTAGCGTGCGCCTTTCTGACTAGTTTTTTAATAAGGTGTTAGTGAAGAACAGAAGCTCTTAGGTGAATAAAAAAAACTACTACATGCACCTTTTTATCTTGATTCCGAAAATTAAACTTAATGTAGAAAAAAAGACGACGGATATGCTCTCTTTCTTTTGATGGCAGAATGTCAGTTCAAAGTACATCGGTATAGTGTTGGCGCAACAACCTTAGAATACATATTTACAGAATACATCAGAATATATATTTTTAACTAGCTGTGCCCGCGACTTCGTCCGCGTGGAGCACGATGTACAAAACACTGACTAATAAAATCAACTCCGTGTATGAAAGTTTGATTAATATCTACCTTTCCCTCGTACTTAACCCGCGTTGTCATTAAAATTACATTAACTTTCGATAGGCTGAACCACTTTTAATGAAACACGACTAAATGTTGTTCGAAAATATGATTTATGATTTTCTTGAAAAGGTTTTGTCACGAACGCAGTATTTTAGCAGCGATTCGTGTTCAAACAAACAAACGGATAGACAGGTTAACACAGGTAGAAATAGACAAACAGGTACATTTTTAAAAATGATTGAGGTGTATTCTATTACTTATCCCTAGACACATGAACCAATTTTTTTTTCACAAACATCTAACACGATAGATTTACATTCTTATTATATGTATAGATTCTTTATAGGGTTTAGCGGTAGACCACAATCTCGTGTGATGTTAAATAACGATTTGTTATAAGATAAGGCAACGAAAAGCGATACTACAACGCGACCGCAACGTTAACACTATAATATTAGAGATACATCAGTTATACATATAAAAGAACGGTTACATAGATTACATCGATGTATTACTTATATATCATTAAGTTGATCGTTATTACTACATTTGTGTTACTTAAATTATTTTTCGGAAATATGAGTAAATAGTAATTGCTTTAACTTCCACAGTTCGGCCTATAAAAGTTAATAGTGGAAGGGGGCATGATATAGCTAACGGAAATAATAAAAATACAGCATAATCAGGATGTTTATTAGGTACTATCATTAATTTATGGCACGTTATGTAATTAATCTAATTATGATTTGGTACAGTCTTTGGAGAATCAACGTATTACATTTTTGCACATGCACGAATGGAAGATTCAGGATAATAAGAACATCCAGGTTCAGGTTCTAGGACGGTTGTTTTATCTACTCTTGGTGTGTCATGTTCGTAACGTTCGGTGATTAAGTTTGTTCTAGGTGGAGTGGAAGATGTCGTTGTAGCTTAAGGTTCTGTAGCAAGAGTTTCAGTATGAGAAGTTATCATGACTGTTGAAGATACAGCTGTGACTGTTGTTGTTGAAGGCAGACATGGCACTGATCCAGATTGAAGATCTTCTGTTTGTGAATATACCCTTTGATATTCTACATTCGATGAGTCTGCAATATTTTTAGGATGTAAGGGGTGTCGAATAACATCTAAGACTTGAGACACCCAAGCCAACCTCACCTGCACGTGGTGCATCCTGCTGAGCGACAGCGGGGTGGTAGGGTTTTACAGCCTGACTGGGTCGCAACCACCATGTATATGGCGAAAAAGCCCGTCATAGTGATTCGCTTCTGCGGGTCGCGTTTCGGGATCAGCCTGTGCATATCCAGCTTTTCGCAGGCCGACATGACAGCGGCGACCGGCGATGGATAGTGTGTCACTCGGTTTGTTGTTCGATGGTACTGTGCTTACCATCAAGCACAGTGCAGTAATTTTGTCTTACTCCAAAAAAAAAATTGTATGGTCGTAGTTTTAGCAGAAATAAAATCAGCGTCAGTAAAAATATTTTGATTATAGGGCCATATACCACATTTTCTAAATGAATAAATAGCGGTGGACATTGTAGCCGCCTGAACGTATGCATTACCAAATATGTCACTTATCTGGAATACACTTACCACACGTCCAGGTTGTGATCTCAACCAACCTGTAACAGCATGATAGTAATACGTGCTGAGTGGTTTCATAAATGCTACGTCTGCAGGCTGCATTTTGTGTGTGCAGCGAGGAGGAAAGCAAAGTATAATTACTCCATTTTCACGACCTAGATTAATTACTTCCAAATTTTGAGTATGACTCACATAACCATTTAGAAGCAGCAATATGTGATTAGTAGGAGTAGCTCCGGAAAATTTGATGAAATTTTTAAACCAAGTCAAAAATATTTCTGATGTTATCCAGCCTCGAGGATTGCAAACTGCTGTAGTACCTGGTGGTGATCAAAAGTTCTGGCTTCATTCATTGCCTCGGAAAAATCATCAATGTAGTTTCCAGCAGCGTTAAAACATATTTCTACTGTGATAGTCTGTCCTCGTTCAGCTGATGATAACGAATCTACTTGTTTTCGTTCTTTCACAGCTAATATTTTGCTCTTGGTTTTAGACACAATGAAAATTCCAGTTTTATCACAGTTATATATTTTATCAGGGGTCAATTCATACTTGTCATAAATATTTCCGATAAAATTTACTTACGGCCACTTTATTGACCCCATTGCTTTAGCTGCTGATGTGGCTTCAGGTTTGCGAATTGATAAATTTTGATGACGTTTCATAAACTTTTAAGGTAATCAACGCCTGCCATTTCTTTATCAGTATTAAAATTATGTGCCTTACCATTTTTAACTGTCAATTGATATGCTAGACGTCGTAGTTCGATAGTTGTTAGTCCAAAAAGACGCTGTTCCATATATTTCAGATATGCTTCTATTTCACCTTCTTCTTTAGGTGTAAATATAGATTTCGGGCCTAAAGGTAAACCAATAGGAACTTCACCCCCTTCCTTCATTTTCTTAACATATCGTTCTAAAGTAGTCTGAGGCACTGCGTATGCAAGAGCAGCTTTCTTGTATCCCATCTCTTTGCTTAAAACGTTATCTACAGCTATTTTCATAGAATCTACCGATCATTCTCCTCTTTTGATGATTTTACCTAAAAAATAATAAATTTTTTGTTATTTTTTAAGAAACTTAAATGAACTCACACTCACAACCCCATCTTGCCTCGACACCCTATCATACCCCACACCCAATACATTGCCTCATACGGTCACTGAACAAAAAAATAATAACAAATAAAATGTTTAACGGATTACTATAAACAATATACCATATCAAAATAAACAAGTTAGTTACCAAAGATCAAGAAGACATAAATGGGATGATCATAACTACCTTAAAATAATGACGTTTGACCTTACAAAAAATTAGATCGACGAAACGCTAAACCACTTTTTCGTTTGTAAACAAAAGACGCGTGCACTCCCGCTCACAATTTCTCTCACAATAACCGTCGGTTGAATGAGGCTTCCTATTGACTTATTGTTTTATATTCACAAACGTCTAGTTTCTTCTATGTGTGGGGTACCCCATCTTACCTCGCTACCCCGTCATGCCCCCTATGTCATTGATGTACACACACTTCTATGTCGAAGTTATTGTAAGGCGAAGCTCTGCCCGATTAATTTTTGTAGGTGGGTCGGCTCGCCCGGGGTAGTACCACCTTCTCACAGAAAACTGACACCAAGTGACAGTGCTTGCATTGTTGCGTTTCGTACGGTCAGTGAGTGCGCCGGATACCCACCTCCCCCCCTCAGCCAAACATAGCACTGGCAACGCACTTGCGGCTTCCCTGGTGTTGCAAGTGGATGGTGGTGATCACTTAACATCAGGTGACCCATCTGTTCGTTTGCCTCTCATGATATTAAAAAAAAAATCCTACAGAGTGTTAAATTGGCTTCCCCAGCCCGCCTTACTGAAACACACGATAGAACTAGAGGCGGACTGGTTCTCAAATGGAGCTACTGGAATATATCAGCGAGTGTTCTGGTGATAGATTAAGTAATTTAGAAGTAGAGGATGGTAGCTACAGACGCGGACTTAAAAAAAAATCCTACCAGCACGTTATACAAGGCAAGGGTTTGAACCTACGTCCATAGACGCATTGTCTAAACGCAATCAACTAAGCCATAATCGCTTCAATACTAATGTATCACATATTGATAATGTATATTTTCAACTAAGGTATTGTTTTTAAATCATTAACGATCTCATAAAACACCATTCGATTTTAATTCTAAAGCAAATTACAGAGAGATAGCTTTCCTTTTTTAAACTGAACTGAGTGAGGCATCAGTTTTCTTTCATTGGCAGAAAAAGGGTTAATTGATACTCATTCAATCAGCTCATTCATTCGCTGATAATGGCGGCTGGGTAAATAAAAGTGGGAAGAATGTAGATTGAATTTACTATTGGGATTTTTACAGTATTATGGAAAAGTATTAAGAGCAATGTAAATTTATTTTAGAAATAGTATTATTTTCAAAACAACGGATAAGAGTGTTTTTACTTTAATTGTTATTCGTATCTATGTATTTCAAAAAATATTTTGTTATATCTATGATCGATAAACTATTTTATAACACAATTTAACTGATCATTATGAGAAACTTGGCACACAGAAGTTTTTTCATGGAGAAGATAAAATCCGTTTTATTATAACCCGTTGATAGGTGTCGCTATGCTATATTTTTCTGATATTAGTCTTTATATTGTAATTTAACATAGACGATGTATTGGTATATAGTTTGCAATATAGTATGACGAAATGAATATGTAATTAATCTATCTATGAAATGTCTTTATTCGTTGATTTTATAGCCGAGAATATCAGAAATGTATTTGTACAGAATAAGGCCCATCTAACATTTTTTGTGGGCATAAAAAAAATAGTTAAAGGAATATCAATATAAAACATAATGTACTTACTCGAATGATAATTTTCTTAAGTAATTGAAGTAAGCAAATAATTCAGAATAACAACAAAGCTGTAGTAACAATGTTAAAAAAATTTGAAAAATGGCCTTTTGGGAAACTAGTGTTCAAAATAAAGCCTTAAAATAATATGACTCTTCAGTTACTTCTATACACCATTGTACTAAAAAAATAATTTTTACTTTTTTGATGATTCTTTTAAACGTGGGCCCTTATTTATGGGCCTTAATTAGTACAGTTACCTTAATTAATATGATTTAATATAGGTAAGATTTTGCATAAGTATTAATGGACATGTAAAAGGACATGAGAATCTATCTTATAAAATCACTTTCGTTTTTTAAACTGTCTGATAGAATAAGGATAAACTCGATAAATGTGATTACCAATTTGTGTCGAATTTAAAGTGTATTTTTCTCTGACTATATTCCAGGGTTAATACGCCTATAATCTAATTTACTCCCATTCGAATTTATAGAAAGTGGCAGCCGTGTATCAGCCGACTCGTATACTTATATAACGTGACTCGCTAATACGCAAATTGAGTCAGCTCTTACTGGAGAACCATAAAAACTTATTAACATTTTTACGACTGTAATATGAAAAATTGGTTCTGCGATGCCAACGTGTAACATTATTAAAGTGAGTCAGTTTCAAATTCTATTAAACTCTTTCCACACATTCCTGTATACACACATATATGTCGGTGCAAATACCCTTTCTACCATCAAAAAGTATTTGTTGTGACATAAATATTACGCGCTACACTCTAATACGAAGCGAACCTATAAAAGGCGTAGCAAATTTTATATTTTGCAACCAATCTTCTGGTAGATTAAAATATAAAAGCCATAACGTGCCTGACTAAGTTCCCGCTAAAAACTCTCAACTATGTACTTAGTTATCTATAGTCAAAGACTTCTTTTGCTTTATTTTATTTCTGGCAACTAATCTTCCAGTAGATTATTACTGCCACTGTCGAGTAGCTAATGATATTACAAGTTTCTTGCTATCATTTCAATGAACTGACAACATGGTGGCCGTCTTGTTAGAACTTTCTAGGGAGTTTTTGTGGCTAGTCTGAATTCATTATTCGTGGTATTATTTCCCATCCACTTCATTTGTGCATAATAACCAAATTATATTACGTAAAACACCATGAATACTACAAAATATAGAGCAAAATAATACAAGATTATGAATGAAATACAAAATCCTTTACATGACATTCCAAGATCTTGCCAAAAACTCTCATCAAAATATTTGTTGTAGAGAAACCTATGTAAAATAGGATTGGCGCGGTTGAATAATTAGGTTTGAGGGTACGGTGGAGGGGGCCGAGGTGCGTAAACACTTATTAAATTATAAAGTACTCACCAAAGGCTGAAGACAGTTATTCCTGTTGCAGTGGTGAAGCGGATTTTCTTTATTAGCGGAGCGATGGGGTACTACAATACTAAATGTCTATGTGTGTTGTATTGCAACCATGAACGACAACACACTCTGAATGCGACTGCAGAACTGCGACTGACTGTTTTCACTCAGCAAATCGTAAGTGATAAAGAAGAGCGATATTTCGCTGCGTCAAGTTTCTCTTAAAATTCCGCATCCTTTGCTAGCGTGAGAACTCAATACCTGAAAGCTTCCCAGGTGCTACTAAGACCCAGCTTACTCTGATAATCTTTTGTACAGAAATAATATTATTACCGTTTTCAAATTAAGTCACTGTTACTAAATTTGACTATGGCACATGTTTCTCAAGACAACAAAATTTTATGATCGTCGGAGTCGCTGTAAAACTATAAAACATGCTTCGACGATCTTGATGCTATGTAGAAACGAAACGGGCGGTTAATTTCGCCTCTGTACCTAGTTAACAAACAAGGGGGTTAAAAATATAAATAGAAAAAAATAACCTTTTAAGCTATGACGTTCTTGAAGTGTAAACTTCTATAGCCGTGTTGAGCGATTTTTTAGGTAAAATTTATATGGTAGGGAAAATACCTATGGGTTCGCGTCACCGATGACCTCGACATGCTTGTGATGTATTGCACTTGTGCCAGATATATTACTATATATACTCGACTGTATGCGTGTTTTAATTTTTAGATCGGTAAAGTCTCGATTTAAAAAAAAACCTTGATGATGTGCGCTTCTTGAGTAGTTTAAATAGAGTTGCTCATGAGTTTTTCCGGATTTTTTTATGGTTTTTATTTTGTTTTTTATTTCTTTATCGAGTTTCTTGCCGATTCTTCTCGATGGCTGGGTTGTTTTCCGACGCGGTGGTAGTGCCGTTCACAAGTTCAAAGGCTTTCTTAGAGTCTAAATTGAATAAAGTATTTTTGATGATTTGATTCTCAATGCGGCAGTTGTATAGAGACTCGTGAGTGCCGCATCATGGCTATGTCAGCGGTACACTACTCCATTGAGGAATACCTTACAGATACTTATATTATGTAACTGTACTGTAGGCTCAGTTCTTCTGTCTCAAATTAAAGGCTTAACTTTTTTTGACGTTATTGTTTACCTTGCCTAAATTTATAAGTTTGTAAAATAAAGCGTTATTTTTCATAAATACCACTTTGCTGATCGACGAACATTGGCTTGTTCATAAAGTAACTTTCAACAATAACTTTAACTGGCTTAGCGTATTTATTACCTTTGGGCACATCATAATTTACTGACTGAAACCTTCAAATTATTTTTAAAAACAAGACGAGGCAGTCTTAAAGAATGCCCACAGAAGTGATAACTACAAACAATAAAATAAATGTGTTCTCTTTTGAATTTTCATATTAATTATAGTGTGAATGACAATATTTAAATTTCAGAAATTGTTTAATTAAATTATTACCATTAGTGTGGAGCTATAATTATATACACTCGGAGCAATAATTATACACATTTTTATAAAGTCTATTAATCAATCAAACCTATGATGCAAAGCAAATGCTGCAAAATCTCAATATTACTAGTACACAGCCACCTTTTTTTTTTCTCCATGGCGGAATCCCTAACGGATATCCATCTCGCCGGGCAACAGAGGATGGATATGCCCGAGTCGCACGGACTAAAACCCCATGGTACCTTCTTACACCTTTTGGCCGGAAGAGCAGGGACTGTCTAATCGACACTACATCTGCTCCTCCAACAGGTGTTGTCCCCTCCTAAGGGACCCAAATTGCGGCCTGAGGGGTCAAGATGGTGTATCCCTCAAGGGGAAATGGGTGTTACTCCCCCTAACGAACTGCATCAGCATAATGCATCTCCACCACATGGACCTGTGCAGTTTAACTGCCCGGAGCGACGGACATGCATGTATCTATAGCCACCTATACGCGTTGCTAATCTGACGCAAGCCGCGCTAGCGCAATTCGGCAGCTCATGCTTACGTAGGATGTCATGGTACGAAATTATAAATGTATCTACTGCCAGAGATACCGCTCAACTCGCTTTAAAAAGTTTTCACTTCAGAAAATTAAATGAAACTAAAAATGTGAACCTATTTTATCATGTAAAAGGGCTAAACACAGCTTAGTAAATTCAAAACGAATAAACAAATGAAACGTTAAATTTTAAATATATAAAATGCAGGTCGACGTGTCATTTCAAAGTTTAAAATTTCAAGTAAACAACTCTTGTATATTTTCACAACGAAGTCGGTTCCGAGCTGGCGCTGGTGGTGACAGAGCGAAATTAAATTTAGCTCTCCCGTCGGGCACTTATTAAAATCTGGCCGAAAAACTGCTCCACCGCGCCGTACAATGGGTAATCTAGCGGCTTCATTCGTCGAGATGTGCAACTATAGGTTACAATTCATAAGGGAACAGAAATAAATATTTATTTGACACTAGCGGGCCCGGCGGACGTTGTCTCTACCTAATACTAAAAGAAAACGTAGACAAATTATATACCTTTCCTCGTGAATCACGCTATACGAGTATAATAGTGATAAAATAGTATGAAAATCCGTTCAGTAGTTTTTGAGTTTATCGCGAATAGACAGACACATTTGGTATAGGACTTTGTTTTACAACATGTGATGATACTAAAACATCCTAATTCTGACTAAAATTAGTTTATTTCTTTGTTACGCTTTCACGCTTTATCTACTCAACCGATTATCATGAAATCTTCCGTGCACTATCTCAGGGGTACAGAAAAAGACATAGGGTACATTTTATTTAGAAAAAAATTGTACCGTTCCTGACGGATAAATCAAATCTATATAAACATGAGCGAAACCGCGAGAAAAAGCTATTATAAATCCAGAGATATTTATATTTAAATAAATAAATAAACTTGAAGGTGTTTTTCGTAGGGGTTAATGTCTGAAAAGGCTGAATCGATTTTGATGAGTATTTACAGATAGAAGGCTTTTCAGAGTATTATGAAATCATATCATTTATTATTTGTTTAGCTTGTTCCGCTCGTATTTATTCTTTCCCGTCCATAGTTCCCGACACCCCGCTTCGTACCGCATGGTTCACACGCACTATTATTTCTGGTCTTTATATTTCCAAATTAGATAAATGTTCATGAGATAAATGGAATTACTATTATTTTTAAAAAGAAATGTCTCCTTTCTAATGAAACTTTGCTATTCTTAACCTTTGAGTATTTACATTTCAGAATGAACTTTTGATAGCAATGCTGAGTCATTATCTTTGGTACTGTGAAGTACAATTAGTCTACGGCTCCCACTTTTAAGTCAGTCGTTACTCGTTGTGTAGATTCCGTCGCTAACCCACGTATAGCTATCCAAATTAATAAATCGTAATTTAGTGTATATTTTGGACTATCGTTTATTCAGCCTCCACGCGCACACATCAAGAATAAAGTGAAGAAATATAAAATAAATCTACAAGCTGATCCAATTTTTAGCTGTCCTAATATTTTACCCCATATTTCAAGATCTACAAATTTTGTGCATGTAAAATATTATAATCATAAATTAAATTAAAAACCTTATCGACGGCAAAATTTGAAATTCGTCATTCGTGTATAAAAACTGGAAATCTTCAAAAAAATTAAAATATATGAAATAAATGAAAATCGCTATCGCTTATGCCTTAGACTCGAGTATACGTGAGTACGAGCGCTGTCGACTGTGTTATTAAATTTAACATCCGGATGTGTCGCACCGCGCCGCCTGCGTATCAGTAGGTACGTGAAAAGCGGGAATGCCCTCACTAACAGATAATATTGTTTGCTGTTTTACAAGCCACACCTCGCTCCTGCCGTTTGTACAGTCAAGTAGAAAAATGTTTCCAAAAGATTATTAAATAATAAAATATTACGCGCTACCCTCTCTAATACAAAGCAAGCCTATAAAAGGCGTAGCGAAAACGGAGTGGGGTTCAAGTTTTACAAAACCGCGTTCTGCGTAAAGTGACCGGTGCCCCATGGTACGTCCGGAGAGTCGATCTCCATAGGGACCTGGAGATACCTTCTATCTGGGCGTACATAAAATCACTCACTAGTAGTTATTTCGAAAAAGCCGTGAATCATCCCAGTCCGTTAGTGGTATCCGCCGCAACATACGAAACCGTACTTAGCGCCGCGCGTTATAAAAGACGTCCGCGACATATTTTTACCGATCCTCCCGATGAAATAACGGCAGCGAACGATCAGTACCAGCCTGTCTCTCCAAACAGAGCGTGCTCACGCCCACGCCCGCGTAACTTCAGATCACGCCGCCGTGGTCTGGGTGTAAATTTCGCTCCCGCACACCAGACTAGGCCCCCTTCGGCAGCCTCTCAAGCCTAGGTCCGATCCCTCGGTGTGGAGCCCTTGAGTGCGCTGCTCGCGCGATACAGTGACACACCAATACATCACTGCAACAACACTACACATATCACCTCCACACACGTGCACGCTCACACGCTTACACATAAAAAGTGGATGGGTTTTTTCTTTTTGTTTTTAACCGTATCGAACTGTAATAGTTTAGAATCATTTCCTACACAAAATACACATAAGAGTTGTTGAGATATGTATGCTTGGTACACATACATGTTTCAACAACTCATGTATGTATGAATAGTTTAGCTTTAACCTAGGTTAGCTTTGATAGGTCGCGAATTGCATGAACAGGCAACAGCCAAGCCGAGGTGTGCCGTGCACCCTTGAGCTGGTTGCCCAAATAAAATCGGCTGAGTGCCTTAAGCGCTCGCCTTAGTAATCCGGTGAAGCTGTTAAGACCTTGCTAGGTCAATAGCGTAGTCAGTTCGAGAAAAAAAAAAGGAGTGGGGTTCCGTCTCGCCCGGATCGTTGGAATGTTCACATATCTGAGTGTAATACGTATCTATATTCATAGTGTAATAATATCTGCTGTTTCAGGAGAAAGTCATCTATGATTGATGTAATACCTTTATAACTACCGCTCCTAACGTCAGCCGCCACATATATAATCAGAACTCTTAGGAATGTTTGAGAAACAGCTTCTAATTGACATAATCCACGTTTGGAAATACTTTTTACTTTACAACCGTATTTCACTAACGTTAAGCCTAATGGGCTTTTTATATTTCAACCCCATTTTCGTTTAGAGATTTCTAATTAAAATTCAATAGCAGATACCCTGAAGGTCCATTCATATAAAAATATTTGTTTATAATATATTCATGTCACAAAGGCTTACATGTTATACAATAACCTTTATTTTGTAATGATAAAGTGTTGTACTATAACTATCGATGTATATAATTCAAAATTATACTTATTTACATGATTTGATATTTAATTCAGAATATTTACTATATTTACTACGTAAAAACTACTAGCGTTACTTTGCGGAAATCCATCATTAAATATTATAGTGAACGCTACTTTGCACTTCCGCTTGCAATTGATTGAACACTACTACGTCTAACTGCAACATAAAGCAAATCAATTGATCACTATATATGTGTATATTAATTATACCCGCAGTTCCGCACGAGTTTTTTTTATTCCTATTAAAGAATTATAAAATTGTGACACTATGTACAATTATACAAATGTTCTTTAAAAGCAATTGTAAGTACGACAAGCACACTACTTACAGTAACATGTAACGTGTACATTAGATATACCTAGTCTTGCCTTAATTTCTGAAACAAAGAAAAAAAAATTCTATTGCAAATAACATTTATTACTTTAACAGTGTGTTAGTTTAATACATAAATATAAAACAATTTAAAATATAAAAAGCTTATACGAAGTGGTCTCTATTGGCTGCAATACAGTCCTTTAAACGTTGAGGCCAGTTATCAATAGAAGCACGAACTCTTTCCATGGGAGAATTCTTTACTGCCAATTGTACGGATTGTTTTAGGGACTCCAAATTATCATGGCGTTTAGAGCAAGCCGTACTCTCTAAAACTGGATATAAATCATAATCCTGCGGATTAAAATTGGGACTAGACGACGGCCAGTCTTCAGCTCTAACGAAGTCCGAAACTTCCGGAAAGTCGGAAAGTCTTTCCAATCAAGACTGCGTAGACCAAGCTTTATGACCCGGTGCCGAGTCTTGCTGGAAGGATCATTCTTGGTTATTGAACATGGTGTTGTTAAGGGGCTTCACTACCTTCTCAAGAATGGTATCTTGATACACTTGTGCCGATGTTTTGATACCTTTCTCACAAAAGTATGGCTCAGTCACTCCTTCATAGGTATATAAGGTACATAAGGTCAGCCATCTGTCGATGAAAGTTTCGTGAAGATCGGTTTAACCATTTTGTAGATAGTACTGCGGGTGAAGCCACGGTTAACTGCTAGTCTAAATTAAAATAAACTAAATTAGTTTTTATAAGGTCAGCTATCTGCCGGTGAAATTCCCGCCAAAATCGGTCCAGTTGTTTCGGAGATTACCCAGAACAAACAGACAGACAGACCAACTAAAATTTTAAAAATTGCGTTTTGTTATCAGAAGCGTGTATACTTTCATACCCAATTATTAAAAAAATGATATTTTGATATTACATACAGACACTTCATTTTTATTATATGTAATAGATTAATTAATTAGTTAAATAATTAATTATGCGCATGCTAAAGTTAAACTAGAAAATAACAAGCTAAGCTACGCTAAAGTACTGGGTTCACAATAAAACCTCATCAAGAAAATAAAGTATATCCTTGAGAATAACTTAGTCATTGTTTCATTAATATGGGTCCACTCTACCAAAAGTTTTTGTAATTTGAATGAGGGCTCGAGGTAAATACGAGAGATGAGTAGTAATATATAACTAATATATAAATCTGAAGAGTTAGTTTGTCTGTTTGTATGGTTGAACGTCTAATTTCAGGAACTACCGATTTGAAAAAAATCTTTCGGCTTTAGATAGCTCATTTATCGAGGAAGGCTTCATCAATATCAATTCGCTAAGACCAATAGGACAGGAGTGGAGCACCAATGAAAATTGTTTCAAAATCGTTTTTTTTTTACTTTTGAGAGCTTCCACTGCGTGTTAATTAGGTCAAAGTATCTATTCCACGCGGACGAAGTCGCGAGCAGAAGCTAATAATAAATAGAGGAATTGACCCATAGATATCGTCACGTAAGAAAAAAGCGATATGGCACCCCCATGCGACTCTCTTTCTCTCTATATATCTCTTTCTATTGTATATGATTTTTCGTAATCATCGAAATCGAGTATCGAAATTTTGTAGGTGGTAGAGCTATGCTGAAGCTATTACTGGTTTCAGCATGAATGGGTCGGCTCGTCCGGGGTACTACCACCCTCTCACAGAAAACCGTCGTGAAGTAACAGTGCTTGCATTGTTGCGTTTCGTTCGGTCAGTGAAAGCGCCGGAGACCCCCCCCCAACACAGGCTGGCAACGCACTTGCGACTCCCCTGGTGTTGTAAGTGTCTGTGGACGGTGGTGATCACTTACATCAGGTGACCTACCTGTTCGTTTGCCTCTTATAATATAAAAAAAAAAATTGGAGTAACAAACAACGTTCACTATATAACCTTAATACTTAGTGGAAAGTCCTTAAACACATTTTTGCACACATTATTTATATGAAAATACATAAATAATGTATATACGAGTATATTTATGGATGCGGCAGTACATCCAACGGATATATCAACAGCTTACAGCTGCTACGTCTTAATTAACCCGTGTAAACAGAAATATGGGCTTTAATTATAACAACTAGTAGTGACAGTTGTGCCTGTACAGACAGACGGCTAGTGTTACAAATTAATATCGCAGGTAATTAATTTCCGAAGGTGTTCGAGGCATGAGCCTTGAATAAGCCGTATTTTGTCAATATAATTAATCCATCGACTTCTTAATTACTTGGAGCGAGTAATACATTAATTTAAATAACTGTATAGAAAACTTTTTAGTAATTAAATCATTTTAGAGTAAAACTATTCACATAAAAGAGAAAGTTTGTCGAGATACGTTTGTTACTCTTTCACGAAAAAAAAATTAACATAATTTTATGAAATTTCACTGTAATATAGTTTATACATAAGAATACCACATAGATTATATTGTATAGACAATGAATATAGAGATATTGTTAAAATTGGCCAAGCTGTAACGATAAGTTACAATTCAGTTGGAAAAAATCCTATAATTTGGAATATAGCTCAGCGTATGATATATAAACAAACCGCTAGAGTTACACGTAAATAGTATGGTATCATTATTTATAAAGATTTAAATTCAGGCAAAGTCATGGGTTACCGCTAGTAATATTGTATAAATTTAATGGAAGTTGAGAATACTCTTCTGTATGTCTTCTTCGTCTCCTAAACGCTTTAACCGATTTTCACGAGAATTTTACTGATAAAGGATTTTTCAGAGTGTTATCCAAGCTATATACGATTTTATAAAAGAGGCAAGCAGTAACGATAACTTTATCAGAGATAACTTAATGTTACACTCTGAATCCGAACTCATCGAACGTGGGAACGGAATGCAATGGGGTTCTAAAATAGCCCGTCTCGAAATTCATCAAATCGTTGGATAATGACGTTCGTCTTCCAGAATTTTCCACCCCATTCTATTGAATGAATTGAATTGAATTGAAATGAATTGAAATGAATTGAAAATGGGGTATAAAGCGCACTGCTTGGAGCTTTCGAGCATGTTGATAGCGTGATACAGTGACGTTGCATTCACTAGATTATCACGTTCACCACATTGCTTCTAACATACGTACACACACAATCACACACACGGTAACACACATGGGCGTGCGACCATACTGCCATCTGGTTTCAATGTAAGTAAGTAACAAATTAAATCAAAGCTTTTTACCTGTAGTGTCATCTATCGGCTAATACGAAACTTAAATAACACGGGAAATATTATCAGCAACTCTTTGTCATAAAGTAAATAAAATATAAAAAAAGTACGAACAGATTACTATGATAATTAACGAATTAAATAGATTTCATAAAAGTTTTGGTTATGTTCAATTGTAATCTAATATTGTTTTAAGGATTTTAAAATAGAAATATGATTTATTTTTGCCACAAATGTGTAAAATGCGACATTTCCGGTGTATTTTTTATTATAATTATTTCTAAATAAGCTAATTAAGACATATTTCAGCTTTTAATGAAGATTTAAAATAACTTCAATATTGTTATTTGTTTTATATTGTTTTGTAACCCGTTGATATTAATATGTTTGTAATAAAGAAAATATGTTACTATTAAAAAAAAAAGATATGGCGGAGTCGGTGTGAGTTACAAACAGGCAATAAGAAATTAAGTTCGTTGTGGAGAAGAAAAATATATTGTAATTCTGACTAGTAGTGTCGTTGCTGTGATGGATCCTGGCGAGAGTTATCTGGAGCACGCTCGCACGCTGAGATACACATGTTGTTCAAGGGCGCTTTTTTGTATTATTATATTATATATTTTTGTACCCTTTTTTTCTTTTTGGTTAGTTAACCTTAGCTAAAAGTGTTGAAACCAAAATACATGTAAGCATGTACATGTAAGCAAATTTAAAACAAATGTACACCTATGTGCGGCACATATGTAGGTATGTGTATGTATCTTACCAACGCATACATATATGGTTAGCTGAGCTTCATGAATAGTTTACCTTGGTAAGTGATATTGAAAGCAAGGCAACAGTTTAATCGGAGGTCCGGCCACTTTGGTACTTTTGCGGTAGTTGTCAGTTCGGCTGAGTTCCTTAAAAGTCGCCCAGAAAGCTTGATGAAGCTGTGAAGGCCCACTAGGCCAACATCAGATAGTCAGTTCTAAAAAGTTCGAACTAGAGTTCCGTTCTAGACATTGGAGCGAATACAAAGAAAGACATTTTCAAGCGTTATGAGGTCTATGTATGGCTGTAGTACAATTGTTATAATGAATCCATATGATTTTGGTCTGTACTGGTATAAAATAAATTTCTAGTGCCTCAAACAAAATTTGATTTACCCACGGGCGTAACATAAATATCTATTGAGTAACGGATGTTAAGTTATTGGATAGTCGAAAATGTAATCCAAATAAAGCACTTGGTTGTTGTGAAAGGAGAAAACCATTTTTTTTTAAACAAATTGTGGGCATATATTATTGTTGCGTAATCTAACACAATCATTTGCTAAGAAAGCATTAAATAAATTTTGTTTTATGGAATCTCATTTGTGTGTTAATTACTCGTAGTTTAACTGTTAAAACGAAATACATTAATTTGGTGAACGGTTTTAATTACCGTTTCCAGGGTCGATATGACCGTCTGGGAAGCTTATTTAGTTTTACCCAGGTTTAGAATAAAAAAATAGTATATATGTATTTATGTTTTCGTTTCTTTCAATACAATTTTTGTGCTTTTAGAATTTTAATTTTTTTGTACCTTCATAATTATTTTTAAACTCAAAGACAAGTTTAGATATAAATAAAATAACAATTCATTTTTATATCATAATTATAAAAGCAAAAGATTTGGATTTTTTTTGTAATGGATAAACTGAAATAATTCTTACGCAACTTAAAAATTCTTTCTTTTGTTTGCTTTTATCTATAGAAAGCTATATTATCTGCGAGTAACATGAGTTCCGATCGGACCGTCGACTCGAACGGGTGTCCGTTTTGCTGCGCGCTCTAAGTTCGATTTTAATACTCGTGATTTAGTGACGTCAGTTATTGTGTTGTTCCGATCCGGCACAGGTGTGCTGCACAAATCGGCTGAGTGCCTTAAGCGCTCGCCTTAGTAGTCCGGTGAAGCTGTAAAGACCCTGCAAGGTCAATAGCGTAGTCAGTTCGAAGAAAAAAAAAACTGCGAGTAACATGATGAGCTGCATGCGTTTTATTTTCAAAGTCTACATTAATACGAGCGATACCGCTAGCAAAAACTAGTATTAAATAAACCAGAAAAAACTTAGTGAAAACGAAGGTTGTGGGCACAGAGAGTAAATAAGAACTATTTTCTAAAGATCTCAAATAAACTATTTTCCTATACTTTATTTTTATTCAAAGTTGTAAAGTATATTTATTTAAAAAAAACATTGCATTTATCAGTATGTACACGCAGAGGAAGTCAAACTTCTTTGACTTCTTCCTCTGTGTATTTGATATATATGACAATGCTCATAAACTATATACCATAATAAGTCCCGCAGTATAAATACTTAACTATATATTTACTCGTTTTAGTATACTAATAGACCCAGATAGATGCTTGTATATACACATACACACAGATACATACCTACCTTACGTTAAATGCGTAACGAAGTTATACCGTGCTATAAGAACTTACACATTAATAAACTAAAATGCGTTATTATAGATTATGGTTGGTAACTCTGATCACATCGCAACAGTTCTGGAGCTGCTTTGTTCCAGTGCGGAGGATATGGCTGCTAATACGCAACTGATAAACGAGGAAAAGGCTCAAAACAGAAAAGGAAATGTAACCTGTTATTACTGGATGGACTTGTTTAAATAGCTATGGTCTCATTTGTTGTTATAAGTTATGAAACGCTGCAGAAGCCAAGTAACGTTAAGTGAAATATATGTTTGTCTATTATTTTATAGTATACGCAAATTATTACCTTACTAGCCACTGCTAACACTATATCGGCTGACAGTGAAGGAAAACATCGTGAGGAAACCTGAGCCTGAGAAATGTTCTTGTAGTACTGCTGTATGTAGGAAAAATATAGAACTGTGGATTTCTCAGAGTTTGAAATCGCCAATACGTCGTGGGCTGGCGTGGTCACTATGCCCATACCTTCCTTCGGGAAGAGGCTTATGGCCCTGCAGTGGGTCTCTTACAGGCTAATGATGATGATGATAGCCACTGTCCGCGATTTCATCCGCGTGGAATAGTTACTTTGGACAAACACTAGCACGAAGCGGAAGCTCTCAAAAGGAAAAACAATATGATTTTGAAACATTCTTCAATGGTGCTTCGCTCCTATTGATCTTAGCGATGATATATAACATATAGTCTTCCTCCCTTCTCTTCCTAGCATTCCTCGATGAGCTATCTAACACTGAAATAGTTTTTCAAAACGGTCCAGTAGTTTCTGAGACTAGCGCGTTCAAGCAAACAAACTCTTCAACTTTATAATACTAAGAATAGATATGTTAAGGTTACATCGTAGTTTTAGCACTTTTTGCCAAAGATAAGTTAATCTTTTAATATACGATTGAATATGGGATTCATTCCTAAATATCTATTAACTTAAAACCTCCTAAACATGTTATACTATTTCGGCGAATTCTTTGTTCTCAGTAAACGTAACACGTGTGAAATTTAAAATTACAGCCTTCCAAGCATCGTCCAATTATTTTAACACTGCATCATTATCACATCAACACTCCAGGCAGTCGAAGGAACCGCTCAGTTTATTAAATGCCATTTAAAAAGCCCTTAACGGCAGTTGTTACGAAACTTGCCCAAGATTTACACAAATTAACATTAATTAGTACTTAAAAATTGTTAATATCTTTTTAATGCGTAAATGTCTAAACAATGTCGGATATTTTCTTAGCAGTTTAGCGGAACGTGAGGCGATTTTGTTATAATTCTCGAAGTTTCTATTCCGAGTTGCTAGCGTCGGTAATAACATAAATTAGTATTTGAATTATTTTTAAAGTAATAAAATTGTATGGTTTCTTTGCATAACAATCAGAATACTATAATAATAAAGTACTTATTAAGTACTTATTGCCCAGCGTAAAACTGACCTTGATACCAAACGCGACCAGGTAAAGGCTCGCCCTCCTGCTGTCAGAACATATCATTATGAAAACGGCGTACTCACGTTCCCTCAATGTTCACGAAGTTTCGCCGCGAAGATAGGCTACATAAGCCATCTTCGAGCGCACCAGCTCCATTTCTAAGTTTAGGTGTCAAAGTGGTCGCCATGGCCGAAATAATCACCATCATCAAAGCAAATCGATGTGAAGTAAGAGTGCTTGCATTGTTGCGTTTCGTTCGGTCAGTGAGACGGCCGAAGGCCCAACTCCCTCCCCTACTTCCTGATTCCCCCCATCCCCCAAACACAGGATGGCAACGCACTTGCGACTTCGCTGGTGTTGTTAGTGTCTATAGATGACAGAGATCATTTACCATCAGATGACCCGCCTGTTCGTATGTCACCTATAATATATTAAAAAAAACTGATTTCTAAGTGGTAAGTTTATTTTATGTGATGCTGGAATGGGACGTGTATTGCACAGTAATTTAATGTGTTCAGAGTGCAGATTTCACTAAAACAAGTAGTAGTAGTCATGGATTTGTAGTTTTAGAGAAAAAGCATATTCATAACATTATGATAGCGAACAAAACTAAAGACAAAAAACTGTTTTTACCTTTCCCCATTATCTATACATACAATAAGGATGTAAATCTAACGTGTAATTTTTTTTTTATGTCATTGATGACAAACGAACAGGTGGGTCACCTGATGTTAAGTGATCACCGCCGTCCATGGATACTGACAACACCAGATGAGTCGCAAGTGCGTTGCCATCCTTTGGGGGAAGGGTTAGGGGAGGGAGAAGGAGAGAAGAGAGGAGAGGGGAGCGGAGGTGGGCCTCCGGCGCTCTCACTGACCGAACGAAACGCAACAATGTAAGCACCGTTACTTTACGTCGGTTTTCTATGAAACGGTACTACTCCGGGCGAACCGACCCATTCAAATTCATCTGTCTGTTTGTATGAACACGCATCACTGCTAAAGCAAGGAGTACACGATACAACCTAAAAAATATCCTAGGGTAACATTTAGTCTTGGTTTCATTAAAATCGGTTCACTCTATCAAAAATTATTGTAATTTTAATGACGACGCGACTTAAGTACGAGAGAAAAGCAGATAAGTAAATGAACATAATACATTCAGATGAGTTTGTTAATCACTATTTTTTACATAAAATTCTACGCGAAGTCGCGGGCAACTTTAGTTATATATATAATAAAAACTGACCTTGCCATGACCGCTAAATCAGGGCCAAGGTAATAATGAAGCTAAAAGAATTAAATTTATAGAATCTTCGTGCAAAGTAAGCAATCGTGTGATTAACTTTGGAAAGTATAATGAAGAAATTTGTGGAAATCGATTCAGATTCTTGGTAAATTTTCGGTATCAAGATTCGTGTGAGCTTTGTTTTAAGGGTGTGTTCAAATAATATTGAAAAACGTAGCGTTTGAATTGGCATTTTTGAAGAAATCTTTTGAAGTTCTCTAAGATATTTTTAAATTTTTGAAACGATGCTTTATATTTTTGTTTTGTAAACTATATTTATAAATGGAAACAAAAAAAAGTCGAGGCAACCATAAGGACCGCCGACAGAAGTGAAAACAATGCAATATGTGTTCTCTTTTGAATTTTCCATTATAGTGTGAATGACAATATTAAAATTTCAGAATTTGTATATTGCAATTATTAACATTACTGTGGTTTTCATATCTATTGGCACTCGAAGTAATAATTATATATATTTTTATAAAGTCTATTAAACAATGAAACGTATGACGAGCTGCAAAATATTAATATTACAAGTACCTAAACTACGCGTCGCTAGTCTGCCGCAGGCCGCGCAGGCGCAATACCGCTGGGCATGCTTACGTAGCAAGTCATAACGTGAAATTATAAATGTATCCCCTGATAAAAATACCGCTCAACGCGCCACAAGAGGTTTGCACTTCAAATATATTACAAGGATAAAATATAAAGATGGTTCAAAGGCTAAAAAAGGTAATAATGTAATACATATATTTTCTTCAATACTGTTTTTTTTTATGTCAAAAGCAGGCAAACGAACAGGTGGGTCACCTGATGTTAAGTGATCACCACGATCCATAGACAATAGCAACACCAAGGGAATCGAAAGTGCGTTGCCAGCCTGTGTATGGGGGAGAAAGAAAGAGGGAAAGGAGGTGGGCCTCCGGCGCTCTCACTGACCGAACGAGACGCAACAATGCAAGCACTGTTACTTCACGTCGGTGTTCTGTGGGTTGGGTGGTACTCCCCCGGGCAAGCCGACCCATACATGCTGAAACTAGTAATAGCTACAGCGTGGTTCTACCGCCGTCAAAATTAAAGTAAAGTTAAAATTCAAGTTGTACTCATTGAATTAAATTAATAAAAATAATAATAATAAAAAAAATTAAATTAAACTTCACGAATGCTAAAGAAGAATGCTAAAGAACTCTTTAACTGCCGCGTTTTACCCTCTCGTGTGTTCGCTGCACATTTTTGAAAAAACGGTTAACCGCAAAACGATACCTGGCTCAGTGTCAAGGTAATGGTAGTTGGTAACGATTAACTTTAATTTTTCACCTTCCAATTCGGAAAACCGATTTATTTCTTAAACGCAATCCTATTTTATTTCTTCGATTATGTTTTATTGACTGACTATATTATCATATTGAAAGCTCAGCGTCATACTTCTATCTCTATCTAGTGTATGACTTTGATTTAATTTAATATGCAAGTAATTCTTCGCGCAACAAATAATTAGTGCTGCTAGTTGTCTTTCTTTCTCACAAAATTCTTGTTTATTAATAAACAAGAATTACAATTAAATGGTATTAAAATGTTTACTTCCGGTATTGTACATGAAAAAAAGGTTTGTACCATTGTTAATTTTCTATATAAATAGCTACGTTTCATATTTTACTGTAAATTTGTTCAATTCGAAAAACTACTTCCAAAATATCCGGATTTCAAGATTTAGGAGAGTTAAATTGGCATACAATTATCATAGAAAAAAACATTGTATTTATTTATTTATTTATCATAGGAATCAACAACAGTAACATAAAAGAAGAAAATATTAAGAAGAAAATAAAATAATACAATTCGATAATGTATAATAACTTAAAAATTAAGGAAAAAAAAATCTTGCAGAGACTAATTAAATAGAAAACGAATTTTAGATTTGAAGTTTAATAGGGAATTACTAAATAAGTCTATCATTTTTAACAAGGTCATTATATTATCGAGATAGTCGGGGAACAATGGAGAAATGTCCGAAATTGGTTCTGTAACTTTTGTGACCAAATAAAGAGACAGGAAATCTAGGTAGCCTGGAGGGCACATTAATGTGAAATCGATTCAAAAGTTCTGAATTATCAATGTGGTTATTGAAAAGTTTATAAAAAAAGTCATGTTCAGCATAATTCTTTTATTGTACAAAGATTTAAGCTTAACTTCTTTCAGTCTATCAGAATACGGAGCAAATTTCTTAGAGTCTGATAAACAAGCTATAGTAAAACATCTTTTAATACTTTCGATACGGTTTATGTATAGTTGATAATGAGGGCACCAAGCAATGCTACAATATTCAAGTTGGCTTCTTACAAGCGTGCAGTATAGAAGTATCTTGATGGATTTGTTTTCAAAAAGCCTACTATTCCTAAGAATGAAACCTAACATTTTACGTGAAGATAAACAAATATTATTATCAATATTAATATCAAACTTTAAGTGATTGTCAAAGATGACTCCAAGGTCTCTAATATGTGCTACTTCTTGAATAGGAATATGGTTAATGTGATAGCTAGACAGTATTAAGTTTTTCTTTCTGCTAAATTTTATGTGATAACATTTGTTTATATTTAAAGACATACCATTTATTTCGCACCAACCAAGCAATCTGTTAATGTTAAATTGTATTAAGTTACCGCCATGAATAGTGTGTATTTTTCGTGCAATCTTGAGATCGTTAGCGAACATGAAACATGAAGAGTATACACTGAGTTATGTCATTAATAAAGATATTGATCAAAAGCGGGCCAAAAATAGACCCTTGAGGTACACCAGAGATGATGTTAAATGAATCAGATTGAAAACCATCAATAACAACAACTGATAGACGATTAGTAAGATAAGAAGAAAACCACTGTAATAGTGTGCCACCAATTCCATAAAAAGATAGTTTCTTAATAAGTAAATTATAATTAACTTTATCAACAGCCTTCGAAAAGTCGGTGTAAATAGCATCAACTTGAACACCAGAATCAACAGAATCTGTTAAATAGGCTACATAGTTAGAAATACTACTATTAGTAGATCTTCCCTTCAAGAAACCATGTTGGTGAGGAGAAATGTAAATTTTGATGTGATTACTTATATGAGGATATAATAACTTTTCAAAGTCCTTTCAAACCTCCTTTCAAAGACAGTATAGAAATGGGTCTGTAATTTACAACAGAATGGATGTCATCTTTTTTAAAAATAGGTATTATATTAGCTTTTTTCCATGTCAAGGGAAACCCGTATAAAGTGAAGTATTGTATATTATTGTTATAGGGAAACTAAGGGATATATCACATTTCTTAATAAAGAATGGTGGTAGACTGTCAGGCCCTGGCCCCTTATGTATGTCAATTTTATTTAGAGCCTTCAGGACTTCTTGTGTAAAAGGTATTTTGTTACAATGGAAAAGTTACAAGTCGAGTTAGTACAGACATTACTTCCGCGAGATACGTACACTTTCGTGAGTGACGCACATGGTAGCCGCCGCTGGCTTGATCACTGTGTAGTGACAGAGGCCGCGAGGCGTCTGCTTGTTAGTATAACTGTATTGTATGATACGTATTGGTCTGATCACATGCCTATACAGTTACAGTGTAATTTTAATATGATAAGACCTATAATTGTAACTTGCAATCTGAGGAAAAATGTTGTAATATGGGGTGAACGGGACGCTAGTCAAATAAGTAAATACAAAGAAAGATGTCACACTAAGTTAAGGGAAATTGATTTCCCTACTGAATTTACAGAATGCGCAAGAGGCTTTTGTAGAGATGTTAATCACAAACTAGTATTAGATAAGATGTATAAAAACATTATATGTATTCTTAAAGAGGCAGCCCAATGTTCCAGTAAAGCGACTGCGGGAGTGGGTAGAAGGAGTAAAAAGGTTATCGGGTGGAATAGGCATGTTAAGCAGGCACATGCGGCCGCCCGACTTGCATTTCAAATCTGGATTATATCTGGTAAACCGACTTCTGGTTCTGTGTATGAACATATGTACTTAACGAGAAAAGCTTTTAAATCAAAATTACGATGGTGTCAGAATAATCAAAAGCAAATAAAAATGGATATAATAGCGGAAAATCATAAATGTAAAGATTTTTCAAGTTTCTGGAAAAATACTAATAAATTAAATCCGAAGTCGGGCATCCCCGTGAACGTAGCAGGTCAACACGAGCCTACTACTATAGCTAACTTGTTCGTAAAACATTTTAAAGTAGAGTCCCCTCTTGGATTACCATCCCAGGTGGTTGATATTAAGGATTGTAGGACGGAGTTAAATGTCAGGTTCTCAGCAAAACAGATAACTGATGTTATAAAAAGTATGGTTACGGGTAAATCGCCGGGGCATGACTACCTCAGTGTCGAGCACTTGCAGCATGCAGGAGCTCACTTGCCTAGGGTGTTGGCAATGTTTTACTCGCTCTGCCTGAGTCATGGTCATTTGCCTAGTGATCTGATGAAAACGGTGGTTGTGCCTGTTGTAAAAGACAAGACTGGGGATACATCAGATCTTTCGAACTACAGGCCCATATCACTTGCTACTGTCATTGCTAAGGTGCTGGATGGTCTGCTTGACAGGCATATGGCGACCCGCATCCAATTACATGATGCGCAGTTTGGGTTCAGACAGGGTCTTTCCACCGAAAGTGCCATATTGTCTCTCAAGCATACTGCTCAATATTATACGTCTAGGAAAACACCCGTTATCGCGTGTTTCTTAGACCTTTCCAAAGCGTTTGACCTCGTGTCTTATGATTTATTGTGGCAGAAATTGATAAAAGATACCTCAGTGGATAGGGAAGTTATATCAATATTACAGTATTGGTATAGCAATCAGACCAACAGTGTTAGATGGGCAGGATCATTATCAAATAATTATAAGCTGGAGTGTGGAGTGAGGCAGGGTGGCCTGACTTCTCCGCGCCTCTTTAGTTTGTATATAAACCGTTTGATCGCTGACCTCAGCAATACTTTTCAAGGTTGTTATATAGACGGGGTATGCGTTAACAATATTAGTTATGCTGATGATATGGTGTTGATGAGTCCTTCGATCAATGCTATGATGAATCTGCTCACAATCTGTGAAAGATACGCGGAGGCACATGGACTCAAATATAATGTTAAGAAGAGTGAGGTACTAGTCTTTAAGGCAGGCACTAAGACCTATCCAATTACACATCAGTTGAAACTGTGCGGATGCCCCTTAAAGCAAGTTACTCATTTCAAGTATCTGGGTCACTGGGTATCCGATGATTTGAAAGATAGCCTGGACATTGAACGTGAGCGCAGGTCGTTGGCTGTCCGCTGTAACATGTTGGCTCGCAGATTTGCTAAATGCTCGACTGAAGTGAAAGCTACGCTGTTTACAGCGTACTGCCAGTCATTTTATACATGCAGTCTGTGGATCAACTATACGCAGAGGGCATACAACGCTCTGCGTGTACAATATAATAACGCATTCAGGGTGCTGATGGGCTTGCCGCGCTATTGCAGCGCCTCAGGCATGTTCGCGGATGCGAGAATTGATGGCTTTCACGCCATCATGCGCAAGCGATCTGCCTCAATGATGCGTAGGGTACGTGCCAGCACCAACAGTATCCTGAATACTGTAGCGGACAGGTGGGACAGCCTCATACTGAAACATTGGGTACGCCTACACACTGTGGTGTTATAATAAATAATTATTCTGTATGCATTATAGATGTAAGTACTAACAATATTTTCTAAGTTGTGTGTATACTAACCAATGGACTTATTTGTCTGTAATAAAATATTTTGATTTTGATTTGATTTGATTTGATTAATATCCGATAATGCGAAATGTTTAGCGAATAGGTTACAAATATCATATCCACTGGAAGCAGTTTCAGCTTCTAAGATCGTAGAACTTGTACGTTCACATTCGTACCTACTAGAAGTAGAAGTATGCTGAATAGGAACGAATTTCAGAACCTCACTTTTTTCGTCGCCCGCTTGACGTGAAATGCTCCATAGTGCCTTCTTCTGATTACGTAATTGAGGGCTGGCGTGGATGTTGCTTTAGCAGAGGATTTCAAGCTGCAAAGGGAAGTTGCCCTTGGTAGAGGCATCGCTATGATCTTGCGGGCCTTTTGCAAGAAATTTCCCAGTTAAGTGGTCATGAAATGACTGGCCAGTAACTCGGTTAGCGCCCAAGCATTTTTATACAATACGACGATCGAGCCAGCGTTTTGAGAACGTTATCTGACTGAGAGTTGTGTAGCATGGATTACCTATATGTAAAACTTATTTAGGTATCACACTTATCTTTATATATAACATTTTCTTGCGCGTCTGTTCGTAATTCTTAATATTCCAAGAATTCGTAAACCCACAAAATATTACTTCATTACATTTTGAGGTAAAATTTCCGTTTATTCAACCTGATGAGTATTAGAGGCTTAACCGTTAAAGCCCAGTTAAAAGATATTAGCCGCGATAAGCCGTAGTCCGCCGAAATATATTATTTGACCTCGGAGTAATCTCCTTTAGTGTTTCATCCCGACCCCGGTGTTTTTGTGTTTCTTTTCATTAACCGCAACGAAACTTTATCATTAATTTATTCTGTGGTACTGTTATGGTGTTGTATCGCCCTCTCTTTGTAATAACTATCACATGATAGTCAAGTTTTTGACTAATTTTATAGTTTATGCCAATGATAAGTAAAAATATGTAGATACGTGTTCTGATCGTGGCACGTTAAAACTTGGCTTGTTAACAAATCCGACCTCGATATCATATCAGCGTTAAACGGTGTACATTATGTACTGATGGTTTAATTAAAAATCACATTCATATTTTTTTTCTTAAAATTTGTGGTAAATTAATTTGTTGTCTTTTTGCTTATGAGAAAATAGAGTTTTCCCTTGTCGAAAGCGAATTATTTTAAAAAGATATTTTATTACATTTTTACCACAGAGAAATGTATTATATAGTATATTTCTTCCTATAACATGGGGTCCTTCAAGCGTAACCTAAAGAGATTTACGCAGAACGGTATGATAGCGGTGACTGGTGAAGAATGGCTTGACTCTTGATGATCGCCGCTATTTTTGGATTGTACTAAACTCACTATCACGCAAAGTGCAGTCACTTTCTCATACTACATAAAAAAATGTAATACAGGTCGTCATATATGGCATAAACCGTTGATTTCCATGAAGATAATGAGAATGCCATCAAATACATACGAAATCGCGTCTGGCTGGTAGTTTATATAGTTTGAGGACTAAATAGTTAACTTCAATTATATCCGTTATCTGGGTAGTAAAGTCGCAAATGTAATAGCTTGAATCAAGTTCTGTACTTATAAACCAGAGATTAATATTTAACTGCCACATAACAATTATCTCACAGTTGCAGTTACATCGGAAAGTGTACAAGTGGGGACACTAAACCGTACAAATCCGGGATTATGTGCGGTGTAGGATACAAAGATAGGTTAAGACTCGTTTAGACTTGCGTTGTTCGAATGTTAATCTCAGATGTGGTTGTTTGATTTCATACAAGAGATAAATAAGGTAATGAAAAAGCAGATGTCTATAAATCACGAGTGGCCATCGACCGGTCAATCGTGGCTAGACAAAAAATATAAAAAATTAACACCGTTCTCGCTTCACAGACGCTCATACATTGGATTCTTTAAGGCTGGCAATTTCCAATTACAATCCTGATTTTGCTAATCTAGCGGAAGATGCTCAGACGCAAAGCCCACACTAATAAAAATAAGTTGTTACTGGTTTCAGTTTTATGTTTTCCCTCTTAATAAAATAAAAAATACCACATCATTGTGTACTGAACTATACTCTTTCATTTAATGTTTCAAGAAGTATGGTATTAATTGGTAGATCGCCCAGGGTTTCGTTTGTTAACAGTAGATCTTGAGTCTAATCACGTCGCCTACCCCTGCTATAAATAATAATAACGGCTATATCAATAACGAATAGCGCTATTGTGCTATTTTTATATAATTGTTGTTATAAACTGCTATCAGTTATTCTGTTGTTGGGTAGCGAAGTAAAGTATATCACGTCATCGTTCATTAACGTAATGTAAAAAAACAGTGAGTAATAAAATCTTCTGAATGTATTAAGTCCATTTACTTATCTATCTACCATTCTCTCGTAAATAAGTCGCGTCGCCATTAAAATTACAATAACTTTGGATAGAGTGGGCTGATTTTAATGAAATACAGACTAAGTTATTCTGAAGGATATGCTTTATGATTTTCTTGATGAGGTTTGATCGTGAACCCAGTACTTTAACAGTGATGAGTGTTCATACAAACAGACAGATAGACAGACATTTCTAAAAATGATTGAAATACTTATTCCTAGACACTTGTAACATTTTTTTTTTTCAAAAATCTAAAAACTACAGAATGTTTATTTACATTCTTATTATATGTATAGATTTGTATCGTGTTGTTTTTGACTAACACGAAGTGCTTTCTCTTTTGTACCGATTGGTTGTTACGTAATGCTTGCTTGCTCGCACGTCGCGATAACACCAATGTTGTTATTGTCAATAATAGTAAAGGACAGCGGATAATGAATAGCAGAATAATGGTGTTTTTAATTATTAGTTAGTTGTTATAATTATAACTCCTGTTACAAGTGATGTAGTAATATATTAACTGCTAAATACTTTGTTAAAAATAAGCACCTACGTAGCCTTACTGAGGGAGGCAGGCAATAGCTGCAGTAGTAGACATGCTATAAAACGTTCTTCATGCATGTCGTTGTATTTTGCTAGCAATTCATCGTATGTAATACATTAAAAATAATAACACTGTGGTAATTGTACAGTATTAGGACCTTTTCTAAGCCCGCTTGTCTAGCCACCACTCTCAAGTTGAAAGTATGTCGCCAAGTGTTTTTAGTGGAAGCTGCATTTGAAAGGCAGTTTCTCTCTAGGTTTAATGTATTCACGATCTCACACCACATCGCTATTTAAAATCAGCCAAGATTATGGTAACATACCTATAAAGTACACCTATGGATTAAGTGTGACTCGAGTCAGTATAAATGATTTGTGATTTATAGTTGGAAATACAAAAGGAATTCGTTAAAAAAACACAAATCACACGTATAAAAGGTAGTTTTATTTTTATACACTAAAATGTTTATTAAACACATAAAGATCACATGAGGCATACGGATCATGAAAATCTATCCCCTGTAGGTTTGGAATCAATAATGGATATGCTAGGAATATGAATTTTTTTGAGTTGGTTGGTTTTTTGAGTTAGCTGTTTAAATCGAAAGTAGCAGCAGATAACGATTGTAAAACGCGTTAAGCGAATTCATTTTTGAGTGAAATGAAATGCAACGCTGTTTAAAAGTGTTTGCAAATGTACACGGAACTTTACAATCCGTGCGCAAATCTTTTATTGGAGCGCCACTTTTAAAGAACGGACGTGATCTATCTGCTAGGGACGTCATAATCCAGTGATCATTCTTCTTGAATATTGTATGTTAAAAATAAAAATATGTTAAGGTAAATTAATAAAATTACAAATAGGTAAATTTAACAAAGGTTGCTAATATGTGAATGTATTAATTATAAACACCAAATAGAGTTCGATTAGAAATAATCCATTTAATCTGGCGGTGGTTGTTACCACGACAATGAAAAATTTAATGCATTATTTAATTTTATACGCATTGAATAATAAATGTTTGAATATATTATTATTCCGTTGTTCATAAACCGTCGGCCGTTATTTTATTATCGCAACGTTCGAACGAGTTAGCATTATGCATATTATATCATTGTTAGAAATCGAAATGAGTAACTAAAACAGCTAATTTCTCAACAGCTGAATAATTAACAGCAGTTTACAACAATAACTGTTATAAAATAACAAACAGGGTAATTATTTAAGTGTAGTCGGTGCTCTCTTCTAATCGAATTCCACAATGCTTTATTGTCCGACTGTCGTATAAGAAACAAATATCCATAAAGCCCACAACATAAAAATAATCAAAGAGTTAATCAGATATGGATATGCAATTCAGTTGTAAGTAGTGACAGTGACAAGGAGAGATTTATGAGCAAAATCTCTTTATAAGGAAAATATCCCTAACTAAACCTAAGCTGCTTATGGGATGGAATATCCAAAAATGCTTTAGTAAGATCTTAATAGATGGAATATAGGCGATTCTGTCGTTTATGTACGTTTATAGTGAGTCCATCAGAGCTATAAATAATAATATGTAATATAATAATATTATAACGATACAAAATAAGTTAAAGCTTAAATTAATTAAGTGTATTTAAAAAAGTGTAATTTTATCGAGTCAAAGTAATTCTATATTTTTATTTAATTTCCCTCTGGAAACGTTTGCGAGTTAAATGGCATCCATTACTTATTATTTAGGCACGATATCTTGCGTTTGCTGTTTTATTTATTATTTTTATTTATATTCTGTTCTTTAATTATGTAATTTATAGTATTTTTAGTAGAATTTTTCTGCGTTTACATCTTAAAAGATGAAGAGACTATGCATTATATTCACGAAACTTTATCAATTTTTATATGGGCAGATTATTTCAAATTTCATTCATACTTATCGTTATATATTGGTCAATTTAAATAATCCGTATTAAATTACTATCTTTTGTTCGCAGCTCCGTTCGCTGTAATGTAGATTTGAGATATCCCTCAGTACCGGTACTTGTGTTCTGAGATGAAAAGTACCTTTAAACAAATAAACAAAACAAAATCATTTTCAAATTTATAATATCGGTTAGAAATGGGATACTATATATAGTACAGTAAAAATAACCTATGTATAAGCTGTATTATTACTGTAAAATTTATCAAAATCCGTTCATTAGTATTTGTGTGAAATAGTAACAAACTTCCATTCTTCCTTACAGACATTCTAACTTGTAATAATAGTAGGATAATGAATGGAAGCTTTAAAAAAGCTAGACTTTTTCCATCGCATCAAATTATTTGGTTCAGCTATCGCATGTCGCATTACAGCCGGCGCGCGGCCGCGGTATAGGGGTAAAGTGAAAGGTGCTCGGCATACCAGCCAACGCCAATATGTATATCATCTGAATGATTATATCTTTATATATAAATTTCTTCCGTGCGTGTGTATGTCACTGAACTCCTCCTAAACGGCTGGACCGATTTTAATAAAACTTTGTGTGCGTGTTCCAGTGGATCCGAGAATGATTTAGATTCACAATTGGACCCGGTAGGTGGCGTTGCGGTTGACTTTTAGGGTTTCTTTTATTATCAAGGTAGGACAACGTCCGCCAGGTCCGCTAGTTTATTATATTTTCCGTACTCCAATACGCAGATTGAAATTAAAATATATAGTTGGAGGATATCTTGTCTACTATTGATTTCCCATTTTCCAATTATTAAGTTAAGATTAAAAACGCGATTTTAGTACCATAAATCGAATAATTATCCGAAAATTTCCAGTTAAATGTCTACGGTCTAAAAACGGTGTCGCTTGCATCGTTGTTTCATAACACCACACGCCAACCCTACGTGAAAATCATGAATCTGTCTGACGCAGCACTCTGTGCTGTTAGTTGGAAAACCGCACCTGCGTCTTCAAGCGAGATATAAGTGAACTTCGACTTGATTTATTATTTATATTATATTCTCACACACAACGTTCAAGTGATTAAAGATTGTTCCTCGTGACGTCACACGTCTAAGATATATGAAAAGTTAATGAACGCTTGGTAACAAAGTCTCTGAAACTAGTATTTGTAAAGCGTTTCGCTCGCTAATTCTTTATTGTTTCGAACAAATTTGATTCCGATAGCAGGAATAATCGAAACCGTCGAATGAAAGATGAGTCGATCGGAATTCGATTCGACAAAGTAACGAGAAAACATCACCGCAGCTTCCCCGTCAAATGATTCTAATAAAAAATAATATGGAATTTGATTTTCCGAGACACTGAGGCCGGAGTAATTGCATTTCGCTCATTTTCAATTCATGTTTTACGAGCTCGTTCTAAGTCATATTAGAATAACTTTAACAAGTCACGTTTACTCAATTCATTATGAATTTTTGTTTTCTTTTTTAAAGTTATATTCATTTTTCAATTTATGGTATATTTATTATCGTGAATCGAAACTATAATCAATCTTTGCATATATATTCTTCTGTCCGTGTGTGTGACTGAACTCTTCTTAACGCTGGACAGATTTTTATGAAATTTTTTGTGAATGTTGAATTGATTTAAAAATGATTTAGATTCACAATTGGACCCGGTAGGTAGCGCTACGGTTGATTTTCGGATTTTTTATTATTATCAAGGCACGACAACGTCCGCCGGGCCCGCTGGTCAAAATGTAAGTTTACTAGCGTCTGCTAGCGGTTTCACTCACATTATTGAAAATTTGCTCTTTCCTTCAAGAAAAATTGTATTTTCGGGTTGAAAGGTAACCTATGTCTTTCTTTGTACCCCTGACTACGTGTATGGAAAAATTTTGGTTTAAAAAAACTCGTCTTAGCTTTTACAATGTTAGATAGGATGCGAAAATAAAATTGTTTAGTACGCATTTATGCTGTCACGCCTCAACTCCTCATGAACAGTATGAAATCTTGCAGGCTAGAATAGGTACCATCAACCGTCAACCAACGAATGTTTATTTAATTATTTCCGTTACTAATATTTTGCTTTCTCTCTCTCTATTACTAGTTTCAGATGTAACTTTATCAGATTCAGCTCGTATACATAAAATCAAACGTTTTTTGTTGCAGTGAGATGTGGTAGCGGCCAATAAATTCCAGGCGGAAGTGCACTCCCCCTTTGAGTCTACCATCTTTGACCCCTCAGACCGCAGTCGTCTCCTAACAGGACGAGGCCCGGCGGCAGCGGTATCGCTGCTGGGCCAACCGCTGGGGCGGCACGATGAAGTCTATAGAAATCTCGTGCCACCCCAACTTAGCGGTAGACGAACACCGTGGGGTTTTAGTCTGTGCGAGTCGGACATAACCCACCCTCTCCCCCGAGAGGGTGGTGTATCCATAAGGGATTTCCCCACGTAAAAAAAGGGCCTTTTCAGAGGCTTACACCTGTCGGGGAGCAGACGCAGTGCCAGCCGTCAGTCGCTGCTCCCCCACCTAAAAAGGTATATGAAGGCACCATGGCGTTATAGTCCGTGCAAATCGGACATAACCCATCCTCAGCTGTCCGACGGGATGGGTATCTGTTAGGGATCTCACCATGTATATAAAAAAAGAAGGAAGTGCAAAGTAACGTCCACTATAATATTTAATGATCGATTTCCGCAAAGTAACGCTTCTTCGGTCGAATAATTAACTAGTTAGATAGTTATTTTGTATACATAGAAAATTATTATAGAATAGTTAAATAAATATACACGTCTCGCTCTAAGATAAATTGAATCAACCGGGCAGTCCGACGACTCCACCACTCAAACCGGAGTGAGGTCGTGGCGTGTCTTAATTAAATTTTACTAACGCGGTTAACAGTCGTAATTAAACAAAGAGGCTTAGTTAGTTACTAACTTTGTTTACGGAATGAGGTATTTGGATAAATTAGTCAAACTATGATAAATAATTTCCTAGCATTTTAATGATATGACGGGGTAACGTTTACTTCTACTGTCAAAAAGTATTTATGTTTGTACCCCCTTATTTAACGCGGTTAAACTTATCATGAGTACCCTCCTGTACGGCGATGCGAGAGAGTTATGTGGGACTCCGAGTCACAAAACCGCACGGTGTACCATCGTCCGCCATAATAGGATGACACGGGATCGCGCGAGCATCCACAGTGTTGCGCTGGCGCCACATGTTGGATCTCTTGTGCTAAAGAAAGCCATCCATTTTTTTTCTCGTAAGAGAATTTTTTTAGACTCGTTCCTAGCTGGGCAGCATAGGTGGAAGCGCCAGATTTGTACTGACTAATTCCTCGGTGTTCTTTTCTCACCATTTAACCGGGTGGGCAGGAACGGCCTCTCCAATACTTCTACCCGACCCGGCAGTTGTTGGTCCCTCAGCAGGGCCCCGATTTGTGGTCTTAAGAGGGAAAACATTAGGCCCTCCCTGATAAACTGGTGAGAGGCGCAATGAACATTAACGCGTCTTAACAACATGGGCCTGTGTAAGAGTTGCCAGAGCGTGAACGTGTCCATGTACATCGCCTGATACAACTCAAATTGTCTCCCGGACTGGAGAGCCAATGCAATGGTGAGGCGAGGCCAAATTTATGTATCTCCTATTTTTACTAAACTTAAGGGATAAAAGGTGTAGCGTAGGTTACAACGACCGAGTTAGGTCTAACCGTCCGGAGTTGAGTCTTCGAGCAACCTACTTGCTCAACATTGCGTTCTTTGGTACATCACACGACGTGGTGTTGCGTGCAATGCCTAAGTGAAGATCTGACCACTTTGCTCTAGTTGTGATTCCGGCTAAGTGCCTTAAGTGCTTGCCTCAAAGATTGCTGAAGCTGCGAATGTCCGTTAGATCAAGAGCGTGTAGTTAGGTCAAAAGAAGAAGCGGGGAAGTTTCTCGAACCGTTCACATATTTGTATAGAATTTCCATATTTTCTGCCAATCTAAGGATAATTAACGTGGTGAGACCTCTCGTAACGATGTCACCTTTGGTGTCATCAATACTGATAACTTTAGACTCACTCCGTCAGATATCATTAATATACATTTTAATCTTTTTTGTTTTAACACGGGGTAAGTGATTTATGTAATTATGAAAAAGTAACAGCCTGGCCGACGAGACAACGAGATTTATTTATGCGGTTTATTTTAAAAAGGGCTAACAGTAGACTTAACCAATTTTATATCTCTGGAGTCCTAAAATGATACAAGACCGATTATTATACAAACAAACAAAGCTTGTTATTCGTTTTGCTGTTTTTTATAACATTACCGAACTTACCGAGAAATTATTGCTTTTAAATGGTTGTAAAAAATGTATTGGAATTCTTATATTCTTTTTCAAATATACATAGCAATATCCTATACTAATAGTACCAGGGGAGTCGCAAGTGCGTTGCCAGCCTGTGTTTCGGGGGCCAGGAGGAGGGAAAAGGAGTGGAGATGAGGGATTGAGGGGGAGGGGAAATGGGCCTCCGGCGCACTCACTGAACGAACGAAACGCAACAATGCAAACACTGTGACTTCACGTGGGTGTTTCTGCGGGTCGGGTGGTAGTAATCCGGGCGAGCCGACCCATTCATGCTGAAGTCAGTAATAGCTTCAACGTGACTTTATCACCTACAGAATGCCTACACAACTATACAAGCTATCTCTAGTCTACCGCAGAAACAATGGTGAGTATTCTGAGGGACTTTCTAGTATGGAATGCGTATCGCAGTTCCAGACTCGAATATTCCGCTGTTAGTTTGCGGGCTAGTTTTCCACATCCTATAGCCAAGCCAAATCCCAGCAACAGAACAACAATTCTCCATAAGCTTATTGCGTATATTAGGGTTGAAGAATAGATTACTAATACGGATTGTCCTCCATATCTAGGACAAGAGAATATTCTAGAAGGGACTATTGCGAAGTCATATACTTTTGTTAATACAGTCGCCCTAACACAAAAGTAATTACCTGTTATCTGTCAGGCTACCCGTTTACTATCTTCTACTATAAAGAAAAGAACTCACGATCAAATTGAAATATTTTTCAATATTGTTTGTGCAGTTTTTCGGTTTACCATGATCGTTAACGCATATTAACGGTTCAGCGGTTTGTCATTTATCAGTATATTTCTCGAATGATTGCGTCGGTGTATTTCAGAGTATGAGCGATTATATGGAATGCGGATCGTTACGCATCGCCAATTTGCTGGCGATTCGGTTTGTGTAGGTGAACGGCGCTTATTTTTTATTTAACTTATTTCGAGCTAGTCGTAAAATAAACATATGAGGTCTGAGTGAGTTGGCAGTAATTCTTATCCGTAAGAAAACCTTAGGTAGAGTGAATTTTATGACTTAGCTACTTTAGAAGATGTGTTTTCTTGAAGACTCAAACGGGACAAGGATCACAAATATAATAAAAAAACTGAACACAATCATAGTCTTTGTATAATTATGTATTAGTAACTATTTTTAATTTTTGTGCTAATGCGTCGACTAAAAGACAAGCTCAAGATATGCATATTAAATAGGACAACAACAACTTTGACCTAAGCTTAATATTTTTTGTATAATTTATATACTTTTTAATAAGTTTGTAGTTGAATTTGTCACCTAGTTTATACATTGTCTGAGCTGCTTTTGAAACTATATTTTTACGGATGGAACATGTAGGTATTATGCTTTTCATAAAAGGTTATCGTTTAGTAAGAATATAATCTGGTATCTACTATGGTGAGGTGGTCGACCCACTCAGCTTTCATAATTTAGTTTGTTCTAATAGCGTGAGATGTATTCCACGCCACGCCAGATTTAATGACGTTTTACCTCGTCTTTTTACCAACGTCAATGGCACTAATTGGTTTAGAGCACGACCAGGGTAATAGATCCGACGGAATAACGCTTATGCCCTGGAACAGGAGTCTATCCTTGGTATGGGATGCAACATGCGTCGATATTGTGGCATCGTCGTATCTTCCAGTTACTTTATTGAGGCCTGCTGTGGTTGCTGCCTCAGCAAAAGACCTCAAGTAGTGTAATTGGGCTATCCTTGGTAGGGGCTGCATATTTGCATATTTTTCGAACTGGATTAGTTTAGATTCGCTTAGTTGTCAGACATGAAATAAACGTTTGAATTCGTAAGCCTTACATGCCAGTATACATGTGTATCGCAGGAATTCTTCTATGTATTAATTACAGCTTAGTTTAGCTTACACATATTCGTGAAGTTAAATTCAAGGCAAATGCCCATGCCGACGTTCGGCCACCCTGGTACCTTTGAGTTTGTTGCCAAGCGGCGAAGTACCTTAAGCGCTCGCCTTAGTAATTCGGTGAAATCAGTTCGAAAACAAGGTGCCTTTTTTTAAATCGAAGTACAAAATGTATTACATACAGACACATATACAGCTACATCACGATATTATTACATCCACAAAGCTATTCTGCACGCAGTGTCCGAGCACCCTCCCATTTGATGGGTAGTAGAATCCTTTTAAATCCTAATGGTCTAAATGGTTGTTTCTTATCATACACTAGCTTCTGTCAGCGACTTCGTCCGCGTGGAATAGTTACTTTGGGGCTAACGCTAACACGGAGCGGAAGCTCTCAAAAGAAAAAAAATCCATACCTTTTTTAAACATTCTTCATTGGTGCTCCGCTCCTATTGGTTTTCGCGTGATGATATAGCTTATAGCCTTCCTCGATAAATGAACTACTTAGCAATTAAATAATTTTCGTTCAAATCGGACCAGTAGCTCCAGAGATTAGCGCCTTCGAGCATACAAACTCTTTAGCTTTATCATATTAAATATAGGGTATATATTTTCAATGTTCGAGGTTTCGATATGTGTTAAGACGACATAAGTGCCTGCGCGCACTACGGTTTTTCACCGCATAAATGTTTTCCGCAAATTTTGTAACATATGAAATTGTATGGAAGCGCGCGCACTACGGGTAGAATTCCGAAACGGAATTAATTCCGGAGGTGCGGGAAAGAAACCGCAAACCATCGCAGCAGCGTTCGAATTACGGTGAAGGAATGTCGTCGCTGCGTGTTTTAAATAACAAGGAGATTGTGTTATGTGTTTGTGTGTTTCCTTAGTTTTTGTAAACTACGTAACACATGTTGACAGTTTTCCCAATCATTTAGACAATTTTGTTCGGAAGGATTTTATGTATGAAATATTAATTAAGTAGAGAATGATCGCCGTATTCTAATGAAACCATAAGGAATTTTGGAGCGCTCTCATTGATAAAGGTGGCTAAAACTTATAAGATACATATAAATAATGTAGGTTTGAGTTTTTGCCGGGGTCTTGGAATATCATACAGTGAATTTTAAATTTTATTCATAGCTTATGTTATTTGGCTCTGTATTTTGTAATATTGGTGGTGTCTTTCGTAATACAGTTTGGATATATTTCACAAGTGAACTGGATGGGAAATTATACCACGGAGCACAGATTCTGAGTTGCCACTAAAACTTCCAGGAAAGTTCTAAGAAGATAGCCATCAGCCATGTCATGCCATGTCAGTTCATTGAAATGATCACGAGAAATTTGTAATTGTGAGCTACTCTACAATTGAAGTAATAATTTACTAAAAGTTTGGTTGGCTCAAATAAAAATAATATAAATATAGGTACTACTACAATCGCAACCAAATCTGTACAAGTTACATTCACTCTAAATAAGAGAGACTGCCCACCAGTAACACTAGAAAACATATCACTCCCACACAAGAATAGTGTCAAATACCTTGGAATGCACCTAGACCGAAGATTGACTTGGCAACAGCACATCAAGAAAAAAAGAGAGGAACTCAATATTCGGTATAGAGACCTATACTGGCTTGTGGGGCGCAACAGTAAGCTCTCAACCGACAATAAGCTCTTGATTTATAAGTCAATCCTTAAACCCGTGTGGCTGTATGGAATCCAATTTTGGGGAGGCACCAGCAACTCCAACATCATGGTACTACAACGCATGCAAAATATAATCCTTAGAAGCATATCTATGGCACCATGGCTAATTACAAACAACGAGATCCATGAAAACCTTCGTATGACCATTATTAAAGAAGAGATTCATAGGACTGCATTTAAGTACCAAAAAAGGCTTAATAACCACCCAAATGTTCTAGCAACTGAACTGATTCAACAGAGATATGTGAAACGATTGAAACGAAAAGACATACACCAACTACATGTCAAATGATATAACCCTGGAAGTAGATGTCCTCAATGGAGGACACACTTGGCCAGACTTACACCTCATTCAACAAATCCGATCATAGTACTACTGATTGCGGATATGAAAAAAAAAAATATAGGTACTACGGAGTATATCTTAAGAATGCGTACAAAAAGTATTTAATGTCTCTATTAAGAACCATTCAGTAACTAATGTTTTTTACATTGGCGAAGCCAGGGCATGTTACTAGTTCTGAAAGTAAACAAGAGGGGTAAAACTTGTAAACCAAGAGCCCGTGAATGCGGCTAGGCTTTCCTTATTTTATAAAAGCTGAGAGTTTTTCGGTGCATGCTTCTGATACAAGTAGGAACCATGAGCTAGTTTTAAATTTGGTTCAACGTGGCTTTGGCAGGTAACAAAGGTCTATAAAATATGAACTAAAATTTATCAAATTAGATAGTGTTAGTTTTTATACATATATTTTGTTGGCATAATATTAGACAAGACATTTCTTGACAGATATTTGATATCGTGGCAAACCCCTGCCAAAAATCTGTAAACTTTAATAAGTTGTAATTGTACTTATGTTATAGTGTCAAGCTTGAATTTTCACATGTTACTTGGGTAACTATTAGATATTTCCTCAGTAGCCAGACAATTTACACAGTTCTGGCCCCTCGCCAGTCAAACATATAGGGTAGGTATAGGTGCAAACGTGAGGCAATATATATCCAAGTAGATAGAAGTGAGATATATAGTGTCACCTGCTGTTAAGTGATCACCCCCGTCCAAGGACACTAACAACACAAGGGGAGTCGCAAGTGCGTTGCCATCTTTTGGAGGGAAGGGTTAGGGGAGGGAAAGGGAGAGGAGAGAGGAGAGGGGAGGCGAGGTTTTTTGCAGCCCTTTATTTCTTTTCTTTCAGTAACTCAGTAAATATATTATACCACAAGTACACGTTGTACTAATATTGCTTGTGCAGTTTATAAAAAAAAAGTTATTCATTTTTGATAAAGCGTCATCATAAGAGGCATATTCATTTGTCTTATTTGCAAAATAAAAATAGCAATATAATATTATTTCTCAAGAGACAATAAAAAATAATTTCAATAATAAATAACAATGTAAAAAATGGCGAAGGTCTGGCATTCACTGGCTCTTAGACTATCCGGAAATTCTACCGTAATGCGTGAACTATCTGTTGCGGATTTTATTCCGGTGCGGTTTTTATTTCGTACCGCAACTAGGGCGCGCTCGGCCTAAAGACAAAATTATTTTCCATTTTTTGGTATCTGTCACTGTCATATGGTAATTTAAAAGTTTCTCTAAATGTTCAGAGCGCACAAAATATATATGATCTTCAATACAGGTAACAATAGGATAATATGATTAGTTGGGATTAAATCTAACAATATTATGGCTGCAGAGTCTCAGGTATCCCAGATATAGTATTTCAATACGGCTTTGTTGTAGGAGATGAGACCTAAATCTGATAAATATGTTAATTATTGAGTTATATTGTTATCAGGTTACGCTTGCATTGTCAAACACAACAGCTTTAGACTTGCTCTGAGCTACTAAATCGTCTCTCTGTTAGTAATGCGTTGGTAAGCTCATTAAAGTACATTGGAACTTGGTCCTTGCTGCTTTCGTAACAGATTACAAGGCATATTCGAATGAAATAGTTATTAAATATTAAAAAAAAAAAATTAGATATATGTCGCAGATACTTTACAAAATAGGGTTTGAATGGCTGGTCTTATAAATATAAAAAAGCTGTTTTATGCCTAACAGCTTTATGCCTATGCCCTGTCGTATTCATGAATATGGCATTATGTTCATAGTATGGATTGTAGTCAAATTTTTTTATATATATAAATAATTTGTAGTTAGTTTTAGTAACCAAAAGGTTGGTGAAATTTATATAAAAGCACTAATTAGCTATGACATGAGCAATAACAGTTAGTTTGAAAAATGTAGTTTAAATAAATTCTATGTAAGACACAACTGTTGTATAGAGAAGCGACTATAGGACTGAGCCACGCGATATGCTATTTCACTGACATAGGCATTCACAGTTAGGCTATTCCAGGTACTGCACGACTTTCTTGCTAGCTTAGCGTATTTCTTGACTCACTCACTTAAATCACTACATATTATAAAACAAAGTGCTCTGCCACGTCTGTCTGTCTGTCTCTCTGTTCGAGATAAACCCAAAAACTACTGAACGGATCTTCATACGGTTTTCACCAGTAGATAAAGTGATTCATGAGGAAGGTTAATATGTCAAGGGGCTTTTATCATCAGGGCGGGACCAAGACCGCCGGGCCCGCTAGTGTTTTTTAAAAATCCCAATGAAAGTGATAGTGTTAGTTCCAGAGATACAACAAAATATGAAAGAAATATAAATAATGAAAAAAATATGAAGAAATATGAATACACAATTTAAATAACTCTGCAGGACATTAAATTATATTATAACAAATCTGCATACGTATGAGAATTCTTGCATTGAAAATACAATATAACGCTTGTGAAATTTCAAATAGAATTTTTAATATTTGTCTGAACTTGATGCAGAAGTTTTACGAAGTATGCTCCGTACATCTGTTGCTGGTTAAATTGGCCTGTGTGAACCAACTTACGTATCAAAGCAGTTTGGGTCTTATTCTATGTTTATGTTTGGTGAGATTGAAGGCAAACTAAGTAAGGAGAAAGATGATTGTTTATATTCGTTTTATCGTTAATTCCTATCAAATTCACAAATACTTCACCTTGGAAGTCGTAATATACCAAAATAACTCTTTTTTCTTTATCTTTGCTACCTTAAGCAGTAAATTTCGATTACACTCTTGTTTGCCTTCTCGAAACAAGAGCTGATCAGTTGAGATATGAAGGTTTAAAAACTACAAACAAAGCGAATATATAATTCTTTACTTACTCACTCAGCCAGTTTTCTATTGGAAATACCGGGCCCTGAGAGCGTTGTCCTGCCTTGATAATAAAAAAAATCTTCAAATTCAATCGCAGTGGCACCTACCGCGTCCAATTGTGAATCTAAACTATTTTTGAATCCACACAAAAAATTTCATCAAAATCAATCCAGCCGTTTAGGAAGAGTTCAGTCACATACACACGAACAGAAGAATTATATATATAAATATATGACATGCTTCTTGAAATTTAATATCAGAATCCTTTTCAGCTTACATGTGAACAGGAATTACCGCTTGGCAAAAAACTAGAATATCACTAAAGATAATATTGGAAATCAAATTTAATTTCATGATAATTCTCTTAAATGCCTGTAATGTAATAAGGTTTCGAACATCAAAAGAGATGCAGGTATTAGTTTAGAGACTAAAGAATCAGGCGCTCTTGTTTCAGACGCGCAAAGTTTGAAATTTACTCGTACAATCTTAGACTACACTTGGCCGTGCTAAGTAGACACTAAGAGGTTTCTAGTCTCGAATTGCATTGACTTAGTTGTTTTGGAATTTAATCATTTACTTCGCTTGTTGATGGCGCAAACATTTTTCTTTAGATACAAACTAATACATAACATATTATTGTTTCGTATAATTCTAATACCAATGTAAACCATACTAAAATTCGAATGATATTATTAATATTAATTAATTAATACTAAATTTCGAATGGGGTGTAAGGGGTGTCAAATAACATTACAAGCCTTGAAACACTCCAGCAAACTTCACCTGCGCGTGGTGCACCCTGTTGAATAACAAACAAGGTAATGGCGAAAGCGGGGTGGTAGGTTTTCACAGCCTGACTGGGTCGCAACCACCATGTGTATGGCGAAAAAGCCCGTTATCGTTATTTGCTACTGCAGGTGGCGTTTCGGGATTAGCTTGTGCATATCCAGCTCTTCGCAGGCCTGCATGACAGCGGCGACCGGCGATGTATAGTGTGTCACTTGGTGGTCGCCATTGTTTTTAGATTGTACTGTGCTTACCATCAGGCATAGTGCGGTCATTTTGCCGATGTAAAATAACAAAAAAAAAACTAAAAGATCTAAACATGTCTCGCTCTCTGCAACATAATTTTTAAATTAGTCAAAATATAACGATCATTGTCAAATTCGTTTTAAAGTCGGGCGATTCGCATAAACCGCTAAAATTACACGAAGGTAACCTATGATGTCAAGATTTATAAAGGCACAAACATGGCCGACGTCGCGGGCTTCCACATATTTTAATATATTAGTGTCAATGACGTATCACGTTATTGAATGATATTCAGTTTGCTAGCGCGTATTGTATAATACGCCTGGTTTAGCAGAACGAGACAAAAGAGTCTTTCGCTTTTGTCTTCATTTGAAATACGCGCCCCGGGTGATATTATCCGGGGCGACACGCTGCCTACTCACAGCTAGGGTTGTCAGAAATAATCCAAAGTAATTGGTTTTTGTATTTCAAGTAGTACACATTATAAAAAATTTATATCTTTAAGCTGACAGTCTGTCGTTAAAGATCCATCAATGTCTTCTATTTGTAGGCATAGGTACCTATCTCCGATAACATCGCAACTTAAAGTTAATTGAGATTGTAATCTGTATCTAGCTTATCTATGTATAGACGTGGCTTTGTATGTTATTTTTGAATGATTTGAATGACACTTTTTTGGTAAGAAATTACATACTTCAACCATGACAAAGGGATGACGGCGTTGCGACCCTTTTGGACTCTTTTTATTAGGATTTTTAACCGACTTCAAAAAAGGAGGACGTTATCAATTCTTCTGTATTTTTTTTTTTTTTTTTTTTTGTTACCTCATAACTTTGGATGATCGTTCACTGCCGTTATTTCATCGGGAGACGAGAAAATCGAAATCGTTATTAAACTATGCAGAAACATTTCTTAATTATATGTAGGTTTACTCGCGTTAGTGTAATGTCACCTCTGTGATAAATATATTTACAGATAGGTAAAAATAAACCTTAAGAACTAGAAATAAAGGTTATTTTATTTTATTTAATGCCTGGTAGACGCAGAGACAATCTTAGTTAACATAGAATTATATGTACCTAGAAGTGTTGTACTTCGTATCTGTTATTTTACATGTTGATTTACTGTAAATCAGGTAAGTAATGCCTGGTTTCTGAGGTACTTTAATTGTTGTTTATCAGTTCAATGGCGTTATCGGTTCGATAACTTATCAAAATGCATTTCTTAACACACAATCATACGATAAATGTCAGTAAATCTCAACGGGCATTTGAACGTTTATCTTATGGATAACTTTGTTGAGTTAATAACTTTTGGTAGTTTAACAGAGTATCTCAGAAACCGTTAGATTAGAAATGATATTTTGCGCGGTAATGTGAACATAGTACAATCCAAAAACAATAAGCATAATTGAGAGTTCGGCAAACCATCGCGCGTCGTAGCTGTCATGCCAGGCAGGAAGTCTCTGGATTGTTGAATACACGTACAGTAATTGATAACAAAACAGAATAAACTAAATAAAGTAAATTTTCAAAAAAAAGTATTAACCGACTTCAATATCAATTAATCAAAAACCTATAAGGCACTAAAGGCGGAAAATAAATAGTTTATCAAATTAAATAAAACATATGAATATGTGTCCTACCTAGAGTTGTATTGGAAGTCGGTGCCAACCAAATCGAAAACCATATCTATAGGTACAAAGTTTAAGTCCACTCTCGCGTCTCTGTAATACAACAATTTTGGTTGGTACCGACTTCCAGTACATTTCTAGGTAGCACACATATTCATATGTTTTATTTTTGATAAACTATTTATTTTCCGCTTTTTAGTGCCTTATGGGTTTTTGATTGATATTGAAGTCGGTTAATACTTTTTTTTGAAAATTTACTTTATTATGCATTTCGTCACTGCAATAATGTTCATTGTAGCAGTCAGTAATTCACTTCGAGCAAGAACTTTAATTAGGCTAAATTACAAAATGTCTTAATTGTTACTTATTATTAATTGTTGATTGTTATCACTACTAAACTGTTACTGGTACGAAATTTTATTTGAAATTTGTGCTTTTTGTTTTATTTAAATTGTTTTTTTTTTGTTTTTAATTAATTTTATGGAAATTTTAAAGAACGACCTTAAGTTTAGCTCGAATACGAATTTCTGCATGCTTCGTGTTTTCATTTCTTTCCAGTTTATTTGAAATAAGTTCCTAGTTGTTATTCATTGTTGGAGAGCTAAGAAAACGGTTAGTTTGTAAATTAATCTACGAGCCAAATTCAATGACGTTTTTTTTTGTTTTAAAGGTGTTTTAGTGGAAAAAAATACCAAAAACATATTGAAATAATCGTCTCGAATTTTCAAATTTGGACTGATAATGGTTGTTTTAATATGATAAATAGCATATTTAATCGTTTTTATAAATCAGAAGAAAAAATTAGATTTAAACTAATACTTAAAAAAACGATTTTCTATATTTGACTTATTTTGAAAAAAGCTAAAAAGTATGATAACTCAAAATGGTTTACTTTTGCATAAGGGGGTTAAAACTATCACAAATAGTCACCCCTATCACCCCTTATCGGGAATACGTAGAATTACCAATAACCTTGTATATTCTTCTTAAAATAAACGAAAGTATTCGATTAGATTTCTTACTTTACATAAATGAACTTCGTTCCTTAATATGTATTTTTTAACGTAAAACCTTTGCAAAATGAAGATCAACTTATAGCAATTGTTAAAATACTAGTGTGAAGGCACTGGGATCAAAGCCAAATATAGAAATATGTTGGAAAAATACTAATGCAATGAAATCCATAGAGAGTGTATCTCGATTGCAATACAGCCTGACGCGAGCAGACACCCCATTATTCTGTGTTCTCGTATATGTAATATTGACAGCCAAGTATACTTGAGTATACTTGTTAGACCACTCCACGAGACAACTTCAATTTGATTGCTACACTACAGAATTTATTTCGAAGGGTATTGGATATTTTCTCTGTGTGTCGGCTCATTAAAGTAATATATTATTACGTAAGATACTTCATTCTTGTGTGATGGTTGAATTTAATAGAAAAGTAGCTGAGCTGGCCTCGTGTTGCTGCGTTTTCTGTCAACAAACTAATAAAAGCGCCATCTGTTTGAGTCTGATAAAACTAACAATTAATAACAATAATCGACATTGACAATCATTTCATTTGTAATTAAAAAATATTGGGGCCATTAATCGAAATAAATAATTACAAGATGAACAAAATCTATATATATAAAAGGAGAAGCTGACTGACTTAATGACTGCCATATCAACGCAGGGTCTAAACTATAAGGGTTATAAGCTATAAGCTTGAAATTTTGCACAGGGTTTCCTTTTATAACGTAGGGGAGCACTAAGAAAGGATTTTTTTAAATTCATCCCCTAAGGAGGTAAAACGGGGGTGCAATGTTACTATGAAACTTTGCCGTTATTGAATTGAAATTCAGTATGAAGGTCCTTCATTTCAAGTCATGAAACACATGTAAAATATTTTTTCCAAAATCATCCCTTAAGGGGGAGCAAAGTTAGTATGAAAGTTGTCTGATTTTCAAAGTTATTTCAATAAATTGTTGTGTTTGGGTTATAAATTCCTAAATACAGATTTTGCCGATATTGCTTTTTGTGAATTCAATCCTTAAGGGGGTAAAAGAGGGGTGCAAATTTAGTAGGTATAAAAGATTTTCGTATCTACCTACATTATTTCTATGAAAATTTGTATTTAGGTTATTAGTTCCTAATTATTATTATTGGTGATAAACTCAGAGCTTAAAGTATCGGATTCGAAACTGTCCAAACTCTTCTATCTAGCGGGCCGCGCGCGTGTCGATGTGCCGCAGTAGTGCATGAGGTATGGGGGCGGGACGTACGTAGTCGACAAGTGGGCAACCAGAACGCGGGCAAACGTCAGTAATTCTTTTTTATACACAACATGTGCCTATATTTATTTATATCTCCTACTTTCATAATTAATATAATAAAATATGTACATAATGATTCTAATTTAATTATAAAAGAACGATTTTAAAATAAATAAAATACTTTTATATTTATTAGGTTTTTACCTATGAAATTGCCGTTTTGTATGAAAGAACTGAAATGAATTTTTTTCATGTATTTTTTATTGTATTAATCGAAGTAATCACCCATGCAATCAATGCATCTTTGCCAACGCAGTAGCAGTTTATTGATGCCCTTCTTAAACAAATCAGCTGGACGGGAGGCATCAAATTGTGTGTCTGTTGAGTAGTGCAAGGCACGTCTCGACGCGTACTTCGTGCTGGCGATCACTGAGTTCGTGGGGCACCCATTTGTCAGCTTTTTTACCTTGCCAATTTGACGCAAATGGACCAATATTGTTTTGACGCTAACGTCGAAAGCTGCTGCTAATTCAGCCGTAGATTGTCTATCATCAGCTTCCACAATCGCCTTTAATTCGTCATTGTCGACCAAAGTCTTCGGACGACCGCGAGGTTCATTTTTCAGGTTGAAATTCCCAGAACGGAAGCGAGCAAACCAACAACAGGTGGCGCGTTGCTTTGTAGTGTTAGCTCCGTAAACGTCGTTGATGTTGCGTGCCGCTTGTGCCGCGTTGCTGCCACGACGGTACTCATATTCCATAATTACTTGAATTTTTAACGTATCCATGATGACAAAAAAAATGATATGCGATTAAAATGTAACACTAATCAATATACAAATGACTACTTTTGGAAAAAGAATTCCATGTTTTTAAAATAATATTAATATGAAATTAGAATTCTTAGCCAAACAAAAATTATTTGGTTTGAAATGGCCAGTCTTGCAGAACGGCAATTTCATAGGTAAAGACATATTATATTAAAGTAATTTTTATACATTAAGTTAGATGTGTTGTTTAGCACATAAGCTTGCTTGACAGTTGGACTTGAGATCTGCTTCTCTTCTAAAATTAGTGTGCCACCATTTTAGGCCCTATATTTCATTAATATCAGGTACGGTGTTCATTAAACATTAAAACGCATAAATAACTAGTGGCCGCCTGCAACTTTGTCTGCGTTTGTTTCCTTATAAAAGACTAGCCTCTGCTCGCGACTTCGTCTGCGTGGTATAGAGGCTCTCAAGGGGGAAAAAACCCCGATTTTTAAAACATTCTTCATTAGAGCTCCGCTCCTATCGGTCTTAGCGTGATGATATATAGCCTAACCTTACTTCATAAATTATATAACATTTAAGAATTCCTGAGATTACCCCCTATAACGTCACAAACACACAGACTTTACCTCTTTATAATATTAGTGTAGACTAGCTTTTGCCCGCAGCTTCGGTCGCTTTAATATAAATTTAACCTATGCCTTTGTAACAGTACTGTTTTTTGGGATGAACAGTAGTGTCCTATTTTGTCTGACAAAGTAAAAGTTCATAATGATCAGTTTAGTAGTTAAGGCGTGACAGGGTCACAAATAAACATACAAACTGTCTTTCGTATTTATGATGCTAGTAAGGATGACATTATACATTACCTTCTTGAAGCTGTAACATTTTATACAACGCAATATAGCTTTATGTTTGGATTAATGTATTTTACATGTGAGAAATCCATAACTTAAAAAGAAAGTCATAAGGACTGCCGATAGAAGTAGAAACTCAAAACATTGATCTGTGTTCTTTTTTGAATTTTTAAAATTAATTATAGCGGGTATGACAATATTTAAATTTCATAGTCTGTACATTGAAATTATCTCTCTTTCATATCTATTGGTACTCCAAACAATAATTATATACATTTTAAACAGTTTATTAGTTAACCAAACATATGATAGACAATCTCCATAGAAAAGATCAATATTAGATATACATAGGTCCCTATACGATTCGTCGCTAGTTTGACGCAAGCCGTGCAAGCGCAATACGGCCAGTCAGACTTACTAGGATGTCATGACGCGAAATTATAAATGTATCTCCTGCTAAAAATACCGCTCAACGCACCTAAAGAAGTTTTCACTTCAAAAATAAACACCAAAGTCTCGTAAATATAAAAAAAAATCTACATGAAAATCTACCATGTTATCTAGGGGGAGTTACAAACATACATATACCGGATTTTTATATATCAAAGCGTGAAACGTAAACGAAAGCTGAAACAAGATCTCTTCGCATCTGTTTGATTAATCTTTGACACCTGAAATATTCGCTATTCGCGTTCGACTCGAGTCTTTGAATATCAAAAATATGTTTTAGGTAAAGAAAATCGCTGTATGTTATTATCATATATTGGATGTATCAAATATTAGTTTCTTTATATAGATAAATAATTAAAAACACTATGTTTTCGAAATGGTTTTGTGATATATAATATTAACGGAAAAATTAATGAGTATAGATGTATGTTTCTTATTTTTTCACAAAATATTTGCGCGGAATGCTCACATTTCTCCAAAAATTAAAGTAGCTTAAACTCTCCTTATAACATCAGCTACAGCTTACCAGTTAAGGGGTGTCGAATAACATTATAAGACTTGAGACACCCAAGCCAACCTCACCTGCCCGTGGTACAACCTGCTGAATAACGATCGAGGCAATGGCGAAAGCGGGATTGTAGGGTTTTACAGCCTGACTGGGTTGCAACCACCATGTATATGGCGTAAAAGCACGTAGTTATTTGCTTCTGCGGGTCGCGTTTCGGGATCAGCCTGTGCATATCTAGCTTTTCGCATGCCGGCATTACAGCGGCGACAGGCGATGGATAGTGTGTCACTCGGTGGTCGCCATTGTTTTTGGATTGTACTGTGCTTATCATCAGGCATAGTGTAGTCATTTTGCTGTGCTATATTTCCTCAAAATTGATGTAATTGTTTTAGAGATTAGCCGCAGCAAACAGATAGACTAAAATATTAAAAATGATTATTTTGTTATATAAGTTATTACAAGGAGACAGTCAATTCTATATATTTGTATTGCTGATAAATAAAGTACGACATTCAAATAAAAAGGCGAAATGACTCGGTTCTTAAATATACGGCGGCGATATCAAGCAGTCCCGGACGTCGAGGGCTCATCAGTGAATATTGTTGTGCTTGACAGCTCGTGTCCATTACTATATGTGATACGAGATGTATTTAATTGTATTTCGCGTTGGTTTTTTTATACTTTACTAGCGAGCCCGGCGTACGTTGTCTTGCCGTGATAAAAATAAATAAATATATATATAATATAATAAAACAATTCCTAAAATTCAACAGCAGCGCCATTTACCGGGGCGAATTGTGAATCTAAACCATTCACGAATCCACCTGAACACACACAAAAAATGTCATCAAAATCTGTTCAGCGGTTAGGAGGATTTCAGTCACATACACACGGACAGAATAATTATATATATAAACTAGCGGGCCGGGCGGACGTTGTCCTGCCTTGATAATAAAAAAAATCTAAACTTCAACCGGAGCGTCACCTATCGGGTCCAATTGTGAATCTAAACCATTCTCGGATCCACTGGATTACACGCACACAAAATTTCATCAAAATCGGTCCAGCCGTTTAGGAGGAGTTCAATGACATACACACGTACAGGAGAAATTTATATATAAAAATATATAAATATATTTGTTTGACTGTTATCTTGTTCAATAATGATGTGGTTAAACTAAGAGATGGACTGGTTTTGAAATGTAGTTGTCTGAGCACACCTAGGGAGCTTAGATGTAAATATTCCAATTGTGTTGGCTAAGTACGCCGGCATTAAAAAATGCGTTACCACTACACTATGGTCTTATCACGATCTTTTCCTTTACCGAAGCTTATGCTCATAGCAGGGGTTCAAACCCCATATCCAGCTCCTTGATTTGTTTTTATGGTTTTTTTTTTATACGACGATGGGAGCAAACAAGCTTGTGGGCTGCCTGATGTTAGCAGCCAGCGCAGCCTATGGACGCTTGCAATATCAGAGGTGTTACATGCATATTGCCGACCCTTAAATAACCTAGTTATTTTCCCTTTTAACTATAGTCCTATAAGCAGGAAGCTCATTCCACAATCGGAGCGTTCGTGGCAGGAAACCCCTCTGGAACCAGACCGTCTGAAACCGTTTCCGTTCCAATGTATGAAGATGGATTCCCTGCCGATGACGAGCGGCGCGATGGTGGAAAGTAGCTACAGGCATAATGTTGAACAATTCTTCGGAACACATGCTGTTATATAAACGGTAGAACACACATAAAGGAGCGATGTCTCTCCTTGGACTTAATGGCTCGGTACCGTTTGTGAACTTGGGATCGTCAACAATTCACATAGCCCATCTTTGAGCCGAGTCCATGATCCAAATGATCCAAATTGGTATCCAGGTGCTCCCGCCCTGAGATGGCAACAGTACTCCATATGGGGTTGAACTTGCATTTTGTATAATAGCATTCTTTGCCCAGGGGTGAAGTACTATTTCGCCTTGTTCAGAATACCGAGTTTTTTGGATACCAGCCTAACTTTGTCTTCCAGGTGACTGTGAAACTGAACGTCGCTAGAGTTTTTGATACCAAGGATCCCAATACTTTCTGTTATGGTATGTGGTGTGACCTAGAATTGTGGGGCCACAGTGAATGGAGTTTTTTTTTGCGGTGAATGCGCAAAGTTGTGTCTTATTAGGGTTGAAAGGGACTAGATTGTTCCAACCCCAGTCGAATACTTTAGACAATATGTTCTCAATATGAGACACAAGTTGTTCGCGACTCTTTAACACAATGGAGTGAGGGATGTTTACACGGCCCGTGTAATACGTGTCTCCAGTACTATCGTCTGCATAGCAATAAATGCCATCAATTTGCATTGCCATTGATATGCAGCAAAAGTAATGTTGGAGACAACACAGAGCTTTGCGGGACGCCAGCATTTATGCCCATGCTTTCGAAGCAGCTACCATCCACTACGGTTTTTGTACGTCTGCCGGACAGAAAGCTGGCAGTCCATCCGCACAAACCCTCCAGCAATCCGTAAGAAGGTAGCTTAGATAGAAGACCCCGATGCCAGACCCGGTCAAACGCGTATATGGTGATTCTAAATATATAACTTTTGTATAAAAGCGCTATTATATAATATCATTTGTATAATATATAATGTTATATGTAATATTGTCATTAAATTTCGAGGTAATAGTTTCTTTATTAATACCAGTACCAGTTTTCAGAGTTTACTTTGGCCTATAGAATAAATTAAATTACATAACTTATCTGTTTATAAAAACGAACGGTATATAAAAAGTTTATTCCCATTATATAGATTTAATTGCATAAAAAAGCGCTTTATGGTTTCTTGAAAAAAGAAAAAGAAAGAAGAGTGTGAGTTCACAAGCAGTAGAAGTGAAACTTAGTAATCTGATTAATTTTTAAGAGAATGAAATTAATACATTATGGAGGTGGTAAACAATAGTTATCGGTATTATTTTATAATATTTTAATATAAACTAACAATGTTAATAATACACAACACAGAATATTTAAAAAAAATAGTAAAAAAATAATGTGCTATGTATTTCAACGTTTCTATCTTTCTCCCTCTCTTTGTATATATTTCGAGGATAGAAAAACTATATAGAAACGCATTCTATCTCATTCTCTCTGCCTAAAGCCTATATATACGCTTATAGCTAACTCTTTTCGTTACACATTTTCGTTTCATAAAATCTAATACACATCGTCCCAAAGGAAGTAACATTTCAAAAACAAAAAACTTTATGCACATTATGTATCTTTTATATAATGCTTCAATTATAACCTATAATATTCTTATTTATATCTCTTATTTCTTTGGCACGAGCTTAAACTGTTTGATTGATTTTAACAAGTGACAAGTTATTAGATTCGTTTTCATATACACTGTTGTATCAAACACTAAGCAGTTAACCAATCCCTGGTAGAAGTAACAGAGTAACACTCATGCCCGGTTTCTGAGATACTCGGTTAAATTACAAATAGTTGTTGACTCAACAAAGTTATCCATAAGATAAACTGTCAAATGGCCCGTTGAGTTTTACTGATATTTATCGTGTTATTGTATGTTCAGAAACGCATTGTGACAAGTTATGGAACCGATAACGGTATTGAACAGATAAATTACAATTAAAGTACCTACTTGTAATAGATTTATGCAATGCCATGCCTTCTTTAATCAAATATTAATTTATCAAACGTGAAGAGACCGAAACAGCGGCTACCGCCGATGGATAGTTTGTCTCTCGGTGGGCGCCATTGTTTTTGGATTGTACTATGCTTACCATCAGGCATACTGCAGTCACTTTCTCGTGCTACAATAAAATAAAATATGATTCTGATATTGATTGTGGTGTTTTGTTTTAAATGATAATTCTACTTCCTCTGAATAATGGATATGTTCTTAACGACATAATTTCTCTCGCATCATACAATTGGACTTGATATATATAGTACGTAATTATTTGATACTATGAGAGATAATCAAAGGGAAGTGCTCCAATCAATATGTTACTAACCAATTGGTATATCATCAAGTGGCTCATTTGATTTTGATTATTTAATTCAACAGATTTTTATGAGTAATTATTTAAGAATAGAGAAAATTGCTGATACAATCCATGAATATTGATTGTTCGATTGTTGCGAGGATGAGGTATTTAGTTTAGTTTTGTAATATTTCATAAATTAACGAAACAGAATGATGTGTGCAGTGACATATTTTGAATTTGTAATTTATAGTTAGCTAAGTGAACAGTATAAAAGTGTATTATGTAAAAACAGACCTTGTTTTGCTTTTATGCCTTGACTACTTAACTGATCATAATAAAATTTTGATTACGCGTTGTCAAAGGTACAAAAAAGGACAAAGGGTATCTAGATTTTTTTTTTTAAATGTATGACACTATAACCCTGATGAGTCTTCACAGCTTCACCGGACTACTAAGGCCAGTGCTTAAGGCACTTTGCCGCTTGGCAACAAAATCAAGGTTGCCGGCAAGGTTGCAAGGCTTGGGCTGTTGCCTTGGATGTAACACCGCGAATATGTGTAAGGTAAACTAAGGTAGCTATTCATACATATAAGAATTCGTGAGATACACATGTGAGCCGGTATGTGAGCCTCACAAATTCAAACGTTTATTTAATGTCCGAACAGGTCAAATCAATATTAATGTAGTGGAAGCTGGGAACAAAAGTTAGTCATATATAAATAAAAGATGCAAATACACAACTTATAATGAAGAAAGAGATGAACTTCCTTTTTTGAACTAGTATAATTACCTGTCTTTTGTGAGAAATAGCAGGACCTGGCCCTAACTCCGAAATTCTAGCGACGACCAAGCTCAGTGACATAGAATCAATGTTTGTATTATACATCATTTGGGGTGATATGGTGACATTATAAGCATGAGTGAGTTCTAGTGCTTATGTCTGTATTTTTTTTTCACAGATAAAACAAACAAACAAGCCTACGCCTTGAGTCTTCCCCGACAACGGAGACTCTCCAGCCTGATGTGGGTGAGAGGGTCGTGGGAGTATTATTCCCCGGCCCTCCGGAATCACCACTCCTTCCATGGCTCCTGCTCAGGTGTTAGAGGAGGCGCTGATCGACCCTCCCCCAGTTACGGAGGAGGAGATGGGGAGGGCGATTGAGCGCCTCAGGGTCGGGGGACCCATCTTCCCATTGCACTGGTCCGGCGGACGGAGGAGATGGCCTGTGTCCGGATAAGACGGGGCATAGCGGCGGCGTTTTCTGCCGCTGGGTCACCCGCTGGGACGGCACGATGAAGTCTGCAGAGATCTCCTCTCGCCCTAACTATAGCGGCAGATGTACACCGTAGGGTTTTAGTCCGTGTGAGTCGGACATACCCCACTCTCTCCCTCGGGATACACCACATCCATAAGGGTTTTCCCCACGTAAAAACAAAGGCCTTTGAGTATATATGTCCGTTACAAATATATAATGCCACCACATCGCACGTTATATGTCGTCAGATAGGTTGGAGAGTAAGAGCAACAGAAATCAAACTGATGCTGCTAAACCCTCTTACGTTTATACTTCAAAAGTTTTTGCTCACTTATGGTTTGTGCCTGCTAAACGTATCTTTACAAATTTTGTTTTGCAACCGTATTTGTTCCCGTACTTTAATTGTAAATAACTAATTCGTTAGGGGTTGTCAGTGACGGATATAATCTAACGTGCCTGTACTTTTTAGATGTTTGTGTTGCAGGTGTATCTGTCTGTCTGTCTGTCTGTTTGACGCGTTCATGATAATACCATAAAGCACATCCTCGAGTAACATTTAGTCTTTGTTTCATTAAAATCCGTTCACTCTGTCGAAAGTTATTGTAATTTTAATGACGACGCGAGTTAAGTACGAGGGAAAAGTAGATAAGTAAATAGAATGAATACATTCAGATGACTTTATTAGTCATTGTTTATTTACATAAGTTACCACGCGGACGAAGTCGCGGGTAGAGCTAGTCTGCAATAGATTTATAAATCAATCACAGTATACATGTAAAGTATAATTGCTTTTAATTTTAATATTGTTACAACAAAGCCGAAATCACACATTTATTTGTTGTCATCTGTGCAAAATCTACAATCTGTGGATGGAGAGCTGTCGTCGGAAATAGCAATTTATTTTGAAAATATAATCTTTGTGTAAAACGTAATTCCCGTGTTAATTTCAGGTAAAGCTTACTTATAATACTTTCAAAATACTTTCAATTATATTATTCATACGTGTCAGATTAATAAAACCTAATTTCAAATACTCGTTTTAGTTTTAATTGCTGCGTCGTCTAGATTAACAACATAAAACTATTGTTATTTACATATAAGTATAATGGAAAGAGT
>MU158831.1:555364-616906 GCA_015888305.1 Antheraea pernyi | reverse complement strand
GATTCGTAAACCTTTACAGACTCCATACGATGGTCCTTATCGAATATTAAGCAGAAATGACAAGGTATATAAAGTGCAGTTACCTAATAGACAGATCAACGTTTCTATTGATCGTTTGAAACCTGCATATTTATTGAACGATGATCATAATATGGATATTCCTTGTACAAGTAATGACGATTCTACTACTTTGGTCACACCTAGTGATCCAACGTCATGTAAGACAACCCGAAGCGGTCGAGTAGTTCGTCCACCTGTACGATTTAGTCCGTAAAACTCATTTTCATTGTCTTATATAATTTTTTTACCTTTTTGCTAATCAACGACATAAAAATTACTTTAGTAAGTCACATCCATACTATGGATTTTTTTTTTTTTTTTCGAACTGACTACGCTATTGACCCAGCAAGGTCTTAACAGCTTCACCGGACTACTAAGGCGAGCGCTTAAGGCACTCAGCCGATTTTATTTTGACAACTAGCTCAAGGGTGCGCGGCACACCTCGGCTTTGGCTGTTGCCTGATACATGGAATTCGCGACCTATGTAAGCTAAGCTACATATATGAGTTGTTGAAACGTATATGTGTACCAAGCATACATAACTCAACAACTCTTATGTATATTTCGTATCGGATAATATTCTAAACTATTTCAGTTTGATAAGGGAAAAAAATAAAACCCTTCCACTTGCATGTGTAAGCGTGTATGCGTGCACGTGTGTGGAGGTGACATGAGTAATGTTGTCGCAGTGATGTAAGATTTTGTGTCACTGTATCGCGCGAGTGCCCAAAATTATTTAGTACTAAGTCTATTATAACACTAAATTACACATTATTGTACCATAATGTCTGTTATCTTATATCGTTTTTTTTCCACTTCAGAGCTCTCGCTGCTTTTTTTTTCGAACTGACTACGCTATTGACCAAGCAAGGTCTTAACAGCTTCACCGGACTACTAAGGCGAGCGCTTAAGGCACTCAGCCGATTTTATTTTGACAACTAGCTCAGGAGTGCGCGGCAAACCTCGGCTTTGGCTGTTCAGTTCGAGAAAAAAAAAAAAAAAAAGGTTTAGCTCAGTAATAATCATGTTGGTGCATCCAAGGCAACAGCTCAAGCTGGAGTTCGGCCACTTTGACACCATTGAGCTTGTTTCCAAGCGGCCGAGCGTTATAAGCGCTCGCCCCGTTAGTCCGGTGAAGGTGTGAAGGAGCGTCAAGCCAATAACGTATAGTTAGTTTTAAAAGTGTGATAGATTTTTACTATAAAGGCCTATGTGTCTATCCGTCGGTTTGTTTATATCCAGATTTAGAAAACTGCTTTATCGATTTTTATATAATTTTGTACATAGGAATTTATAACATTCTTGTAATTGTTGTAAAGGCTTTATATTATCCTCTTTAATATAAATTGTTATCAGATAATGCTAGTTTTTTTGTACTTTATAGGTTTTAGTGTTTGGCCTTAATCTAAACTGATTTTGAATGATGATTTTGTCTAAGATTTTGTCACACTAAACCTAGAGTGTACTACCTCTCAAGTCCAGCTGTCGGAACACACCAACAGATTGCTTGGCGTCTTGTTTTTTCCAAATAATTATAAACATGCCTTTCTAACTCTACGCTAAACAGAGCTTATTCAGTGTTAATCAAAGAATTGATAATATCAAATAACAACATTGTGTATAGAGACCAAACCTAGAACATCTCGACTGAATAATCATTGCTATTAACACTGTAACACAAATGCTGTAGTATACAATTCTGATAATCGTTGTTTTTATTCGTGTTTAAAATATAATAAAAAATATATACTTCTCCCACAATGCAGTCCACGCCAATTGCCAGGCGCTCCGAGTGTCGTATTATCTTCCCTCCACCTGGAAACATGTTCAAGTGCCCTGTAACGTCGTCACTGTGCCCGACATTATTTACCCCCAGGAGCCGTCACAGTGTTTTTAATACGGTAGCATAAAAATTAAACTTCAGACCTATGACGCCTTAGTTGTTTTACGAGAAAGTTTGAATGTACCGTTTAAGTTTGAATGGTATGTTGATTAGCAGGGATATGGCTATCATCTAATCAGTGGTATCAACTTCCTCTCTAAAGAGATCTCGATGAGTGTGAGTTAAAAGTCGTAAGGTTTTATATACAAAAATTCGTCTTAATAAAAACGATGATGATTTTAGTCAGAAATAATGAAAAACATGATGTGATCCAGACTTAAGAAGGAATCCAGACCTTCTCTTTCCTTCCAAAAAATTTTTCACCGGGTTCCTTTACGAATGGCCACGCCAATCGTTAATGAGTCACATCGAATGTACATCATTTTCAAAATAATAAGCTGATAGCATATATTGATAAATACGCTACAAATTTATCTATAAAAATTTGTAATTACTAAAACATGTTGCACTAGAATTATCATAAATGACCTGTCTTACTCCCAACTGCGATCTACATAGATAAATTGATGATGTGCATCACTCAATGATGGAGTATGCCAAGAACAGTATCGAAAGAGAGCCGTTGATGAGTAGTATGAGAAGTAGTTTCCAGATCTAAGGTATTTATTACAGCATATTGGCTGAACCCTGTTCAGGTGAAGCTTAGGTGCTGTATGACTTGGTAATGTTACCTCATTAGTGATTTTCCTGACGAAGGTAGAAAGATTGGGGACATGGACAGCTTTATTGGGCCTGATATGTTCGGTGGACTAAAGGCCCCTAAATAAAAAAAAAACATAATTTATGTCGAAATAAAACTATGTCATCATTCAACGATTTGTTTATATAGTCCTGTTAATGTTATAGAGGACAAAGTTTTTAATGCGGGAGTAATGTTTCTAACTCTTTCATGCGAAAACGAATCAAGGAAGTTTGATGTAATTCTCTAGTAATATAGTTTATACATTAAAATAACGCATACGACTTTAATTTGTAAATATTAGGTTGGCTCAAAAATAACGAATACTTTTTGAACGCTATTTTTTTTATTTTTGAAAATGTATGAGTAAACGAATTTGACACACTGTAAGGATATACTATGTAACGATTTCTCTGGACGAGAACCACTTTGTCTGCGTTATCGCAACGAAGCGACGGAAGATGAATGCTATCTCGCTCTTTTGTGACGACCGCGCTACCTCCTCGTCGGGGAAATTAACACGCTTTGCGTTTTCACCAAAACAATTACACACGACCATTGTGCCCCTACTGTTGGCTCTGATGTTCTATTCTATGATAAGGTACGAAGCTGAGTTCGTACTTATTGTTCACACTGTGGGTAAGTGATTACCACTTTTTGTTTCGGACGGACGTGTGTGTTTATTACAACTCTATTGGAGACTAAACTTGGGGAAACAATGGTAGGTAGCGTTTAAAAAAAAAAACAAAATTAAATCACGAATTGAATTTTAAATTCGACTGATCTCTTAGGCGACTAATAACAGATTAACTCCCGTACACTCCATAGATTAATTGTAGGCTATGCACTCTCATAATGTACCATCCAACACGATGCCCGGTGCGTGGGCGAGCGGCGACATATCATCAGCGTAACAATATTTATTGTCATAATGTTAGAAAACATGGGGACCGGATGATGTTGCTGTCGTAACTAGCTACTCGCCCCGGCTTTGCACGAGTGTAATATTTACTTAGGGGCGTCCATTAATTACGTGGGGGGTTTAAGGTCAAGGGGGTCAAGCCAAATTTCACTAAATCTCATGTGAGAGAGAGAAGAGGTTTTGGTAAATATCACGTTATTTTTTGCGAGTAATAAATAGTGTAAAAATGCGTAAAACATCTTTCTTAACTAAAATATGCCTTAATTTGACATAATTCTTCGATATTAAAATCCATGAATATATGTAAAGTTAGTTAGTTATATGTCGAAATGTAATATAATAATAATTATAACTAAATGTAATAATAGTAAAAAGTGTGTTTGTACTTTATGTACACGCGTTAGAAGTTATACTTCTTTGGCGTAACAAGATAAAAATCTTTATAACAATTTTATCTTTCGCCTTATTCTACGTTTCTAGAAAAAACGACACTAACAATAGAAAAAGTTGACTATAACTAACTTCAGGGTGTTGGTTTTTCGTGACGGTGTGCGCGCGCATTGTAATAACTTCAGGGTGTCGGTGTCTCGTGACGGTGCGCGCGCGCATCATAAAAATTTACTCTCATCATTTTTCCCTAACGTGCCAAAAAAAGTATAACTTCAAAAGTTAAAGTAAAAATAAAAAAGGTGTGTGTGCGATTCACACACCATAGAAGTGAAACGTCAGTAAATCGACATAAGAATGAGATGAATATATATAACAAGGGTAGGATAATTACAAAGTTTGTTAGTTTAAAAATGAATTTATTATTTAGCACAACAAGATATAAAAATACTCACAAAGACTGTTAAATAATAACACACCACACTGACTTCTTACTAAAAAGCTGTAATACGCAGCCGCATACAGTGTACAGTAGTATTAGCTCACGTACTTTTCACATATACTAACACACGTTAAATGCTCAAATACAAGCAAATATTAAACAGTGTGCAATATACATACACACCGACATTTGCTTTCTCGCTCTGGCTCACTAATTTTTGTATTTGGGTCTTTTACCTGTCGTTATTTCCGTTGCGTCCGGTTTGAAATCACAACGATTCTAAAGAAGTTTCACTTCAATAAAGCTAATTGTGTTGTTTTTTTTTGTATAAATTCAACGCATTTATACTCAGAACACGATTTTTGAATGATCTCGCGTGAGATTAGGGGATAGGGGTTGAGACAAAGCTACAAATACAATTTAAAGTATACAACGCATAACATCTGTACATATACACACACATACATCTGCCGGCAACGCACTTGCGATTCCCCTGGTGTTGCTAGTGTCTATGGATGGCGGTGATCACTTACCATCGGGTGACCCACCCGTTCGTTAGCCACCTATAATATAAAAAATAATAATAAGAATGTAAATCTATCGTGTCCGTACTTTTTCAATCTTCGTGAAAAAAAAATTGTACATGTCTAGAAATAAGTAATAAAATACATTTAAATCATTCTTCGAAATGTCTGTCTGTCTGTTTGTTTGATCACGCATCACTGCTAAAATTCACGATAAAGCAAGCATCCTCGAGCAACATGTACTCTTTGTATCATTAAAATCGGTTCACTCTATCAAAAGTTATTGTAATTTTAATGAGGACGCGACTTAAGTACGAGAGAAAAGTAAATAAGTAAATAGATTTAATACATTCAGATGATTTTAATAGTCACAGTTCATTTACATTAGGTTCCACGCGGACGGAGTCACGGGCATAGGTAGTAGCTAGTATAGATTAAGAGCAGTAAATCTTCGTGTAAAGTGTAGTTTGTCGTTTAAATTACAAACACTTTCTAGGTAAGGACAATAAAAGCGAGAATAAACGAAGGGTTTATTTAAGGGTCATATATTTTTCTAGAAACTTCAGTATATTTCTGAGACAGGTTTATAGGTCGACAATTTTTTGAGGTAAAAGGTGTTTTTAAGATTTTTTCTGCCATTGTTAAGTTTATATCCGATGAGATACTAAAACGTGGTATATAACTGAATATGAATATGAGTTTTTATATCGACATACTACCAATTTATAACTATGGCTTCCTTCATCAAAGCTTAGATCCATTCGCAGCTGTACTGGAGACCCAGCCACTCTAGGTTTAGTACGTTAACTATCTTACTATTAGGTGAGATTGTGATCAAATCCTGACACCTATTACTATAAATTTTTAAACAGAGTCCTCTATGACCTTTGTCTGTCTGTCTGTTCACAATAAACCCAAAAACTACTAAACGGATTTTCATGCGGTCTTCACCAGTAGATAAAGCGATTCATGGTGCAGGTTTAGGTATATAACTTGTCAAGATTTTTTTTATTATCAGTTTGGAGCAACGCCCGTCGGATCCGCTAGTAAAGTATAAAAAAGAGGCGGGGTCTAAAAACCGTTGGTAGTCCGGTGAAGCTGTAGAGGCCTCCAAAAAGGCCAATAGCGTAGTTAGTTCGAGAAAAAAAAACCGTTGTATTTTTATGACATAATAATTTATGGATGTTTTTTTCATTATGTTTATGCAAACGAGGCAATAATATTAGTAAGATATTATTGATATTATCAATAGTAATTCTAGTTTCCTAATTATGTATTTTGCAACAGCTAAATGATAGAAAAATCGATTAAAAATTTGCTTCAACATTCAACCTTCGAAGACGTCTTTAATACCTCGTCTACATGATACAAAACTGTTCTTACAAGTAAGTCTATAGATAATAAAGATTTTTGAAACTTTCTGCTTATATATGAAAAAAAAACAACTATCCGAACTTCACGTAAATATATTCAAGCGTCACATGGAATTACCAACAAGAACTGGCCAATTACAACTTGCCAACACATATAGCAGCCCGTTGACCGGACCCAGCTGCCGGAAGGAAACCGCAAGCCATTTAGACATCTATTACTGTACAAATAAAGCCCGTATTACTATGTAAATATCAACAAGTTTATTATGAAAAGGTTGTTGTTAGCTTTTTCGTGACGATTACAAACTTGGCATTCTTATATGTCTATATAGATTTTATTGGAAATACTGATATCATGTCCTAAGAAGCTATTGAGATTTTTTTTTCTGCTGTAACATAATTTATATGTAAAGGTATTGAATGGTAGATCATCATTACATAGTATAAAACAAAGTCCCCTACCGCGTCTGTCTGTCTGTCTGTTCGCGATAAACTCAAAAATTACTGAACGGATTTTCAAGCGGTTTTCACCAGTGGATAAAGTTACTCATGAGGAACGTTTTGGTATATAATATGTCAAAGATTTTTTTTATAATCAGGGACAACGTCTGCCGGGCCCGCTAGTTACATATAAAAACCCAAGACGCACAGTCTCGAATAAAAGTAGCGCTCAAAAACTCCCCAATATACGGGATACCCCATACGTGGTGTTATTTTTACAAGGACGCAAGCGACGCGAGACTCTTTGAAATGACTGCATAGTCCAAGATTATGCACTCATTTTTGTGTGCTGTCTGTCAGACGTTAAGTCTGCATCTGGGGGGTTTGTATATCAATGTTTAGCTAACTGAGAGTTATCAATGGCAGTCATATACCATGTAAAAATGATCCAAATACTGGCCTTGGTAGCTTATTGCATCGTCATTGCACTTGGTAATTTACATTCAATAAAAAAAACAATAGAAATATAATATTTATGCGCAAGTATGGTTTATATCTCTCTTGATAACTGGTATACTTATTATTTATCAATTTAGCAGCCCAATAAACTCCAAGTGTTAACTAATAATTGTTACAATGTACGTGCAGATAAAGCTACTATAAGTTAAGCTAAATGGAGTACATACATGTGTGCACAGATAAGCGACAACTTATCTATTCACAAAATATAAAGTAAAGATTCACTAGTAAGGTGGCGTTGCTCTCAACCCATAATACACATGTCATTAGATGGAATACATAATTTTCGAACCTCATTAAACTTGGTATGACTATACGATGAGTTCATTTAGCTATCGACAGTAGAATATGTTATACATACACTAACAAACAACTGTGTACGCATCAATAGGTACTTGACAGAATTTAAACCTACAAGAGATTTTTCTCAAATATACACTTCCTTGTATTAAATAACACAGAGAGTTGTTTTCTTCTGATCTTTATGTTAATAAGGACCCGACACTTAAATATTGAGCCTTGCAGAACGTGTCTCATTTATATTTTATGTACACTCTAAGAAAGTCAGAAAAGATCAACGTATGTAAAGTGGATTAAATTCGATATAAAGTCAAACCTAGATTAAATTATCATAATATCGCTCTAAATTTTTTTAGAATTAATATTCAATGTCATCATATATATTTTTACGTGAAGCCTAAACTTTGTACCCCTTTTTAACGGAATTGGGCGAACGGATGAACGTGAAATTTGGCATAGTTAAAGTTTATATGGAGGAGAAGTGCAGAAAGTTATTTATTTTATATAAAATGCATTAGAAGTACATTAAATTAATTAAAATATGCATTACTCACACTACTGCTTCAATTTTACACAACATATACACACATGTAAATAAAAAAGACATTTTGACATCCGTCAATATCGGACTTCAAAAAAAGTTGCGAAGGAGGTTGCTATGCTCGACTGTATGTATTTCGAAAAAGGAGGAGGTTACTACGTTCGGTTGTATGTATTTTTTTTATGTATGTTAATCGATATCTCCGCAAATTATGAACCGATTTTAACGATACTTTTTTTATTTGAATTAGTTATATTCATCAATGATCCCATATAAATTTGAAGAAAATATTCAACTCCTAGGGGGGTCAAATATAGTTTATTTGATTTTCACCCACTTCGTCTCTACGTATTTTCGTGAAATTGGAACCGATTTATTATACCCATTACAAACTAGATATATTTATGATCACTAAAAATGGGGAACTAATTTTTTTTTACAAAATAAAAAAATAAACCGCCTTCGATATGAAAAACTAATAAGGCACTAAAAATCGAAAAATAACTTAATTATTAAATTAACCGAATGAAATAAAAAATATTGATATTTGAACTACCTAATTATATATTTGAAGTCGATGCCATTGATAAAAGAACCCCAACAAAGTTCAAACTTTAAAAATTCAATGAACTATGCTCGAATGTCGACTATTGGGCGCCCCCTAGTAAAGTTAAATGCCTCCAAGTTTGGAAATCATCGTTGGAATATTCATCTTAAATGAAAGGAATTTGGTACAGATCAATGAAAATTGAGCCTTGTCATAGAAGCCAGTAGAAGATATACATCATGGTTTTTTTTTTTTGTTTATAGTAGCACGGCAAAGTGACTGGACTGTGCCTGATGGTAAGCATAGTACAATCCAACAATGGCGACCACCGATTGACATACTATCCATCGCCGGTCGCCGCCGTCATGCCGGCCTGCGAAAAGCTGGATATGCACAGGCTGATCCCGAAACGCGACCCGCAAAAGCGAATCACTATGACGGGCTTTTTCGCCATATACATGGTGGTTGCGACCCAGTCAGGCTGTAAAACCCTACCACCCCGCTTTCGCCATTGCCTCGTTCGTTACTCAGCAGGGTGCACCATGTGCAGGTGAGGTTGGCTTGGGTGTCTCAAGTCTTAAGATGTTGTGCGACATCCCTTACACCTTAACTGAATGTATTCGGTTCCAAGTGGGTAGACAGTTACTGATGTTGGTTGACTTTCAATTTGAATTTACAAGATATTGGAATGTTTCATTGGTTACTATCCAAACCTAATAGTGTTGAACACCTAGACTATTTAGGTTGTCATTAGTGACGCTCCCGTTCGTCGTAGGTTTAATAATCTTTATTGTTTATGTTATTCAGTCTGTTAAACCCTTGTGGCCTTAAAAAATATTATCACAGTCTAAAAAAAGGATTTTGAAATTAAAGCCTTAGCTCAATAATAACATATAAAGAAAATAATGAGTAAAAAAAAAGTTTAAGTAAATAGGTCAGACACAACGTCGTTCCTCAGTTTAGTTATATTTGTATTTTTTTTCATTGGATGCAAACTAACATGTGATGTTAAGTGATCACCATCCATAAACGCTAACAACACCAGGGGAGTTGCAAGTGCGTCGCCAGCCTGTATTTGGGGGAAGGGGGAAAGGGGACTGAGGAGAGGGGAGGAGAGGTTGGTCTCCGGCTCTCTCACCGACCGAACGAAACGCAACAATGCAAGCACTGTTACTTCACGTTGGTTTTCTGTGAGATTGTGGTACTACCCCGGGCGAGCCGACTCATTCATGCTGAAACCAGTAATAGCTTCAGCGTGGCTCTACCACCTACACCTACCTGTAATTGTCGTAACACACGAACACTTGTGCATTTTATACTATTCCACATCCAATTAAAAACATATGGTCAATAAACCAACTTATTAATTCAATATTTGATGACGAATATTTTTCAATTCCTATATTCATTAAATATTGACATTAGAATTTTACCGATTTAATCATGATTCAAATGATTAGATACTTAACATTTGATTATATTGACAGGAAATGACGTAGTTGAGGATCATCCTTCATTTCCTTACAGAATAACACAATACGCAGAATAAAACAAGTTCAAAGAATATCGGCACATTATCAAAGAGAATTGTGTAATGTGTGCAAAAATGTGCAAATATCCAATTGTGAACGTGTTTATACGCACTTAGAACAATAATGTGCGCCCTTTATACTCGTATTTGCTGGTAAAAAATTTAGTGACATTTCGGCTTCAACGAGCACAGGGCTGTTGGTGTATTTGGAAAATCTTTAGAGTATGGCTATGAAGTACACGGGACATTGTTATACTTACTGGCTGATGCTTTATTTAGTAGTCTGTGAATCTGTTCTGAATTTGTTAAAGATTTTCTCCATTATGAGAATATTAACAGGCAGAGAGAGAGAGTTTCCACTCTCAATCGCAGTGTGACTGCTCTAAGTACGTACAGTCTTTTATAGGTAAATGTTGATACTCCACCGTCAGTTTGGCATAATAACTCTACCGCAGTCGAGATACCTACGGCCGCCATAAGTGGGACCTGCGGCTGACGGAAGCGGGCACATTTGCCCTGGTAGTTTATGCACAGGCTCTTGAAGCTTGAGGTGCATTCGTAGTCGATGTCTTCATTTCAGACCTCAAGAAGGAGGCCTCTGTTGAGGCGCCGACACGTGCTGGGGACGGGAGGATGGAGGGGATGAAATGCATAGGCCTTCTTCCTTGGCTAAAAGGTGTGCGAAGACATGGAGTACATGGAGACACGGACACCATGGAGTAGTCCGTGGGTGTTGGATATAATCAACCCTTAGCTGTCCGGCGGAAGATCCATAATGGATTCACTATAATATTTAATTAAGAATTTCCGCAAAGTAACGCCTTCTTCAACTAAATAACAAAGGATTCGATGGTTGATGCCTTAAAAATAGTGAAATATGTGAGGGTTTTTATAAAGCATCAAGCACAGGGATTGTATTTATTTTAATAAGCGTAGTAAAACACCGGTGATTTCGTGGCCGCATGAATACCGATGTGACGTTAGTAATTCATGAAAAGCCTCTGGAGAAAGGTCCCGCTGAAGATTTCCGTTCGCGATGACCCCACATTTTTTTCTTCCTCAAAACGTGCGTTACGCATGATGAATAAGTAAGTGATTACTTTGTTAATGGAATCAGTTTGATTTCTAATGATACATCTATGAAGCAAAATTATTCGAGGCTAATAAATGTTTTATTCTATGAACTAGGTGACCCTGCCACGCGTTACGCGTTATTACATGTAGAATTAAAATTATGGTAAAATTATTGGTATTATGGGGTATTGAGTCTGCCTACAAACTTGATATAGAAAAAGTGAGGTTGCATAGTAAATAGATTAACAGAACACATGCACCACAAAATAAACTGGAGTTGAAAAAGAAATTCAAAATTAAAAGTTGTGCTATCTATGAGAAATCTATCCGCCATAACACACCATTGTACAAATAAAGTATTTGTTGACATAACATGACAATGGATTTTCAACTTGAGGGTGGTAGCTAGCCAGGCGGTCTTAGAAAAACCCCTTTTTTACCTGGGGAAATCCTTCCGGGGAGCAGGGTGGTTTTATGCCAGACTCGCACGGATTAAAACCCCACGGTGTACCGACAGACCGTAATTGTTGGGGCGGCAAGGGATCGTACAATGCTAATCAACTTTGTAGAGCCGCCCCAACGTACGCCCGGCGGAAAGTGACCGCCGGGCTCCTACCTATAGAGAGGCAGACTGTGTACACACCAGTTACCTCCCCTCGTCCGTCGGACCTGTGCAATGAGGAGATGGACCCGGCTACGGTGGCGGGAGAGTCGGGCAAAGCGCCAAACCCTACCATCATGCTATAGTTTCATCAAGATGTTTTCCTTCACGTAAAGCTCCGACTCTGCTGGTAGGATATGAACCTACATTGTGTCCATTGTTATCATCTAAGCCATCATCCCCGCAATGATTAATAAACTTAATAAAGAAAACAAATATAAGAGAGTTACTCCATGATAAAACTCTTCTATAATATGTGAAATAAAAACAGAACCAATATACTTATATATATAAAATATTGACGCATAAACAAAAACTGGCCGAGGTTGATGGGCTGAATCTTGGCACGGTTTCCGGGACCAGTGAGCGGGCAGCCGCCAAAACTGCACCGCCGGTTGTTCCGATAGCGGTTTTTAACAGTCATAAATATTTTTATGACCAGGTTTGGCAAGGTTTTTAATCTTGAAACTCTAGCTAAAGCGATATTTCCCATAATTTTAAACGAGTAATGTTATAACTGATGATAATTGAATTATAATATCTGTCGAAAGACGAATCTCCATTAAAAAATAAAATCACAAATATTTTATTCAATTTAGGCCCTAAGAGGGCTTATGAACTTGAAAACTAATACCGGTTCTGAAAGCCACCAATTCATCGAGAAGAACCGGCAAGAAACTCGATCTGGTTTTTCTTTTTACTAAACATATTTTTACATTTATACACAAAGAGGGGCGTCATTTCCAGACATCACTGAATGATTCACAAAATGATTCGTATATTTTGATCCACCCTGTAAAATAGCCTTTAGACATTAAAACCGGTTTGAAATGCTGCTTGAACTCATTATCTGGTAAATTGATAATGTGCTTTGGGACTTTGCTATAAAAACTAATGATATTGCCTAAAAGTGTCTTAGTGAGCCAGAAACATGGAATGACCAATTTGTCATTGTACTAATATTTAAATTATGTCAATCTTTTACTAAATCTAACTCACTTGACCCATATCGTTAGATTTTGGTCAATTTAAACAATATTTTCATGCATTCTAGTCTTCTTGTTATCCTGTTATATAAGCTAAATTACTGCAAAGTTTCATCAAAATCTATTCCGATGGTTTTTGCGTGATACAGTAACAGATTTCAACTCACCCACACAAATTATTTCGTTTATGGTATATAATATGTATGCATGCAAATGTCGGTAGACATAAAAAAAACACGAATCAGTCTCCAAACGATCTAAAGATCTGAGACCTGTGTCTACAAAAATCAGCTGAGGGTTTAAGTAACTATATTTTTCTATCTACTTGTTTCAGCATGAATAGGTCAGCTCGCCCGGGGTAGTAATACCCTCTCGCAGAAAACCGACGTGAACTAACAGTGCTTGCATTGTTGCGTTTCGTCCGGTCAGTGAGAGCGCCGGAGGCCCACCCCCCTTCTCTGTCCCCTCCTTCCTCTACCCTAAGGGGGAAGCCCCTTCCCCCCAAACAGGCTGGTAACGCACTTGCGACTCCCCTGGTGTTGTAAGTGGATGGCGGTGATCACTTAACATCAGGTGACCCGACTCTTTGTTTGCCTCTTATGACATAAAAAAAAATCTAGTGGTCAATCGAATACATACTATAAACAACCACATATATAATAACAATAATTAACATAGACAATCATTTAACTTATAATTTAAAAATATTGAGGCCATTCATCGAAATGTATCTTTCAAGTTGGCTCAAATTATACATAAATACCCACTTTCTTGAAGATCAGTCGAGTAGTCTCAGAGTTCATCGTGGACAAACACGAAGACACTGGATTTTTATATATTTGAGATATTTATAAAAACACTAACGGTTACTTATATATTAAAGCCATTTATTTTTATAATACGCGCGCAATGATATGGATGCATCGGATATGAGGTAGATACAGGTATGAGTTTTTATATTCATAAAAATAAATAAAGTGCCCTATAGCATTATAATTAGAATCTAGTTGCGGAACTCGCCGCACGCTAATGGGCCACCCTGTATACCGACCGGACTTAGATAACGTTGCGAGAACACTACGTCGCCTAACGATTATTATCCCTAATACTCGGACTACAATTTCATTTAAATTACTGTGCTTATCACAAGGTTTCAACGTGTCGTATCCCGAAATGCATAAGTTTATGGATTTAACCAATTATTCATATGCTGTACTAGATATGTACGGTACTTAATTTATTCAGTACGTGATAAAGTATGTACTAATTTCTATTAAACGTATAGTCTGTCAGTCAGAAAAACCAATATTATCACTCTATAGGCACTGTGACTATTTAATCGGGCAGAGCTTCGCCCCACAATAACTTTGACATAAGGGTGCCCGCTGACCAATAACGTCTTTCCTTTTATAGGCCGAACTATCTAATCGGGTGGCGTTAGTGTCAATCGTCGCGTCTCGGACTTATTGTAGCGATACCGGAAGTACGTATGTAGAAGATACGTCCGTATAAATAATTTGAATATCATTTTAGTCAGTAAAAAAAATACAAAGGCCATATAAAACCATTAAAATTAATTACAAAAATAGTAATCCCGACACATGTAGTTGATTTTATATTTTATTCATAATCTTGTGTTATATGACTCTATATTTTGTAATATTGGTGGTGTTTTGCGTAATATGGTTTGGTTATTATGCACAAGTGAAGTGAATTGGAAATAACACCACGGAGCATGTATTCTGACTTGTCCCCAAAACTCGCTGGAAAGTACTAACAATTTTGTTAGTTCATTGAAATGATGGCAAGAAACTTGTAATATCGTTACCTACTAGTAAATGATAATAATAATCTACTAGAAGATCGGTTTCCGAAAACAAAATAAAATAAAAATAAAATAACCACAGATTGCTCGAACGTGTTACTCTCTGGAGTGATTAGTCTGATTTGAAAAGATATTTTTGGTTTTTTTAGTCTGCTTGTCTGTCTGTCTGTCATAAAAAGTTGTTTTTTTTCGAACTGTCTACGCTATTGGCCTGATGGGTTCTCACAGCTTCACCGGACTACTAAAGCGAGCACTTAAGACACTTTACCGCTTAGCAACAAGCTCAAGGATACCAAAGTGGCCGACCCTTGGCTTGGGCTGTTGCATTGCATACAATGCAATTCGAACTAAGCTAATAATTTGAGCAAAGCTACCCATACATGTATACTTTAGTAAAATACATACTTGTCTATATACACATACCTTCATAAGTATCGCATGGAAAGAGGAAAGCAAGAAAAAAAGTTCACTTACAGAACCGATGTACCACCGTTTGATTGTGCAAGTGTGTGGAGTAAAATATGGTGTGTGCAGCGAACTAGTGAATGCGGTGTGACTGTATCGCGCTAGCACCATGCTCAAGGGCTTGTATTCAGAGAATCAAATCTAGGCTTAAATGTTGCTGAGGGATGCTGCGGCGGGTGTACGGAAGTGAAATTGACCGCCCGACCACGGTGGCGTGATCGTGAGCACGCTTTATTTAAAGAGTCTTCGGTATGTAATGATTACACTTTCCATGGTTATTGCTCTATTACTAATCATCGTAGCGTGATACTTTACTGAAATACTATAAAGTGCAACTTTCTATATCCGACTATGATCCGATCCGGCTACATCCGACGATAATGGTAATATACCTAATAGCTTAGTCGTCTTTTTTGTCAAGTAAGTTTAAAATATGCTGCAATAAACAGCGGGCGAGGATAGAAGTAAACCCTTGTTAAGGTAAAGTATAATGGCGTCACGTCGATGGCGAATTTACGGGGCCACTAGAGCCCAACGCGACGGCCGACGTCCATAAACGTGCCCAATAAAATGTTTTATTCCCAACAAATTCCCGTCCCATAACACGCGGAGCCCTTGTTATCGACATTCGGCCGTGTTTGGAAAATGACCCCTGTTCTGTAGCGCGGCCATAAATTGGCATTGACTGTGGATTATATTATACTTTTTGTTTAGTCACTTATTTATTGCTAATGCGATTTTTAATACTTTACACGTTTCGGGGTTTAACTACAATTTCACCTGATCTTCTATAAATCGATACATATAACAAGAAAGTAAGTCTAACGTGTCTGTACTTTCTACGTTTTCGTAAAAAAAATGTTGCAGGTATCTAGGAATAGGTAATAAAAGACTTCAATCATTTTTAGAAATATCTATCTGTTTTACTGAACACGCATCACTACTAAAGTACTGCGTTCATTTTTTTTTATATCGTAGGAGGCAAACGAACAGGTGGGTCACCTGATTTTAAGTGATCACCGCCGTCCATTGACACTAGCAACACCAGGGGAGTTGCAAGTGCGTTGCCAGCCTGTGTTGGGGAGTGGGGAGTGGAAGGGAAGGGGAAGTGGAAGGGGAGGGGAGGTGGTCTCCGGCGCTCTCACTGGCCGAACGAAACGCAACAATGCAAGCACTGTTACTTCACGTCCGTTTTCTATGAGAGCGTGGTACCACCCCGGGCGAGCCGACCCATTCGTGCTGAAACCAGTAATAGCTTTAGCGTGACTCTACCACCTACAAAATGACCATGATAAAACCTTTTCAAGAAAATCATAAAGCAATATTTTGTCTTTACTTTATTAAAATTTGTTTGGACTATCAAAAGTTATTGTAATTTTAATGACGACGTGACTTAAGTACGAGAGAAGTAGATAGTATTTAGACTTAATACATTTAGATAACTTTATTAGTCATTGTTTTGTACATCAGGTTCCACGCGGACGAAGTCGCGGGCATAGCTAGTGTTTAAATAATGATATGGCCTAAGTTAAATACCTAAACTTGAGAGAAACTGGCTTAAAGTTACCTACCAGAATTCGTTTACAGGTGCTTGGCGAGGTAAAGTTGGGGATGGTAACTAACAAGGCGGGCTTATGGACCCATCACATTATAGGAATCAAATCAACGTTCATCGAGGTGAAATATTATTTATAGTATGCTCTTTCATTTTTTGTTCAATATATTAGTTAAATATATCTACAATTAAAATGATTTTTTTTTCGGGAATATCTGTTTTTATAAGTCTTTATTTAGTTTGCGATGTTTTTTTGGTTTGTCAAGTTCAAATCTCGCAGGCTCTATTAGAAACCGTCCTGATGACAATATACGTAAAAGTAATAAAAAAAAATTGTGTAAGTATTTCAAAATAGCCGCCATAAACTTAGCGCATTTATAGAAAAGCTTGTATTTAAAAATATTTTTGAGTATTAAATTATTTGAAACATATTATTGTAAGAACATAATGGGCCTTACTGCACAGTGATTCGAATCAAGTCTGAATTTCAAGAAAAGAACTTTTGAACCCGTTGTTTGACGATAAAGGGATACTATCATTTAAATGCTCACAATACACATCGCGTTGTGTTTTACATCTACACACTTACACTATAAATACACACCTATGTGTAAGTAACTTTTTCTTTTTTCTTTTCGTGCAAATTGTTCCAGAAAAGCTAAACATATGTGCACAAATATATTTACTTAGACTCAGTTTGTAAAACTTCATAGAACAGTCCAAGCTAAGGTCCGACCATTTCGACATCCTTGGGCTAGTTGTTTTTTGAATTGAAAGCTTTCTGCGCTCCCAAGCTCAATAATCTTAGGGCTCTTACGCTCAAGAACGACACTCTGTTTGGAAATAAAACCTCACATTCTTCGAACTTAATTTGACCACAGTATAACTAAGACATCGTAACTTCAGTGCGATAAAAGTAATCGTAGGTAAGTAAAATAGGATTGTGATATGTTGATATTTTGTAAATTTTATAAACTTCTCTGTTCACCCGTGGAATAACTCGCTCGCCAGACTCTGGAGGGTAAATGTCGGACCTTAAATTATAATAGGTATTTATAGCCCCCGGCGCTCTCGTCCGGCGCATTTATATTTAACAAGGGCAACTAAACAAATTTCGACTTGTTATTTTAGTTCGAAGCGTGTTGACATTCTGCGGCATTTACATTATTATACGCGACAATGAATTTGATATTTCTGTATCTTCAAATGAGTATCTTAATTTTGTTATTTACATGTATTTGCGTTCGATAGACTTTGATCTCATTTTTTTTTATATCAGAGGAGGCAAACGAACAGTCACCTGATGTTAAGTGATCACCGCTGTCCATAGACACTAGCAACATAAGGGTAGTCGCAAGTGCATTACCAGCCTGTGATTTCGGGGGGGGAGTGGGGTACGGGATGGAGAGAGGAAGGGGAGGTGGGCATCCGGCGCTCTCATTTACCGAACGAAAGGCAACAATGCAAGCACTGTTACTTCACGTCTGTTTTCTGTGAGAGGGTGGTACTACCTCGGACAAGCTATAGTTTAACCGATGGTTATAGGAGATTTGGTACAACTGTTTTTATTGTGAAAGCTGCAGTAATTCTTTAACAATAGGGCTGCAAGTCTGTTCATTATTTCATAACATAACCTAAAAAATATGTAAAGAATAAAATACATGCGTAAAACTTTATACAAAATTTTCAAGCTTTTAAGAGTGTTTTGTATTTTTTTTTCAAACTAATCGTCTCTTGGTATTCGTATGAATTGCGTTAAGGCGGTCGTTAAAAAACTTTTTTAAGTTGTCTATAAAAGCACCATTACACACGTCCTTAGGTTAAGTATTAAAAACCTTTATTTTTTCGTGCGAAGCGAATTTTATACGCAGTCCCAGGTGGACGAAAACTTCGACGTTTCGTAAAAACGTGTGTGCAGTGTTGGCAGCGTAAAAATTTAAATTTTCTGTTCAGTTCATAATTTAGTTTTACTGGCAGATATTACATTTTACACCATTTTCTGGGTTTCATTATTACGGTTATCATTACGGTTTATCATAGGGGTTAAGCAGTGATTATTAACCTTAACATAGATAACTAAAATCTGTAAAATAATCTTATAATAATTAAAAGTATAAGTAATTAAAAAAACAGTATCGCCTATACAGCCTGACTGGTTAAATAGTTGCAATACTCTTACAGATTACTCATTACTTGCTTCTCGTTCTAAATCAATTAAAAAATAGGTGGTTAATATTTGACCTAATTATCTCGAGAAACGCAAAACTGATATACTTAATATCAACTGATTAACGCAAAAACGAACTGGTGTAATAAATGAATCACTCCCTGCCACGCAGTTCGACCCGCGCACCGCTACCCATTGTTGGACCGTGCGGCGTTCCCAAGATAAGTAGTTACGTAATGATAAACCTTGAATAACGCCCCTTCAATTTTGTTGATTGAAGCTAGGTGTGATTTTTTTATTTAAAAGTATCATTGACATACTTTTTAAAGTTTTACAACAAACTTTAACTAAGATTCTTTTTGTTGTTTATTACTATTTGTTTTGATATTATTATTTTATATTAAACATATAAAATATAACGTGACTACCCTACGAACTACCCTACCATTGAAGGCTGTTAAATTTTAAACAGTCAGCTGGTATATTAAGACATTCCCATTAAACGAAAAGATCATTTACACGAAAACCTAGTCTTAGTTTTAGTTCGTGATTTTGCGTTTGTATCTTTATATATGACTAATTTCTGGCCGCGGCTTCACTAGTGTTAGTGTAGATTGTCCTCTCCCTGGGAACAACAGTACTTCTTTTATTGAATAGAGAGATTGAGTAGTTCATAAAATCATATAATAATAAATAAACAAAAAACTGTGTATGATTTTAAATTATATGTGTTGATGAATGATAATTTATTGTAAGTATATGTGGTAAGAGTGGTTTTTTATGTTATAAACTATTAATGGTTTTATAAATTTGAGGTTAAATGTCGGTATATATTCTTTTTATTTGTTTACATTATAACGTATTATTTCATTTTTATTTATGATAAATAGGTTATTTCATTTCTATACGCGATCGAACTTGATTCTGTATACAATTAAAATATAAAAAATCAAAGTTTTAAGGTGGTATAGCCACGCTGAAGCTACTACTGGTTTCATCAGTATGAATGGGTCGGCTCGTCCGGGGTACTACCACCCGACCCACAGAAACACCGACGTGAAGTAACAGTGCTTGCATTGTTACGTTTCGTTTGGTCAGTGAGAGCGCCGGAGACCCATCTTCTCTTTTCCCCCCCACCCCAAACACAGACTGGCAACGCACTTGCAACTCCCCTGGTGTTGCTAGTGTCTATGGACAGCAGTAATCTCTTACCATCACGTGACCCGTCTGTTCGTTTGCCTCCTATAGTATATAAAAAAAATCTTAAAGCCTTTTAAAGTTAATTAAAACGTAATGTAATAAAAGTATGACATATTAAGTACACATATATATAATTTACTTCTATGTCGGATTTTTAAAAATTGAATGAAATTTAATTATCATTTCTGTTTTCATGTGTAGTCACCACAGATTTTTTGGTATGGCCTCACAAAATCCGGACATTCCCGGTAACGCTTGATGTCTGGCAACACTAACTGAATCTACGGCTTGACGATGAATTCGTTTATTGTTTTTCTTGACGCTTGTTTTATTTTCTCTTTCAGTTGTTTTACACAGTTTTACTCACCTACATTAATACAAATTGGGCCGTATTTGAACAATCACGAGTTTTGGAATTCGACCTTTTAGTTTAAGAATACGAATTACTGTTTTAAAGCTTCGATGGTTCAATTCGAGGACTCTCAGACACTGCTCGTGATGTTGGTACAAATGTTTCTCAATATACTACCGAAGCTAGTTTCTATCTCTCTACAGATAAAGACAAAAGCGGATCATAAAATATTACAAATTACGCGCAGTTCTCAATTACTAAGTTATTCGATTATATCAAGCGAGAGTTTGTCACATTCTGCTGATGAAAATTATAACAAAATATGTACATTTGTATATAATTACGGCGAATATTTGTCAAATAATGTTTCAAAGAATGGCATTTTTTTTACTTAAATTAATATGAAACATTCTACATTCATGTGACATTGTTATTATGACATTTTATTATAAGCTACTTTTTTTATTGTAGCTCGGCAAAATGAATACCCTATGCCTGATGGTAAGCACAGTACAATCCAAAAATAATTGCGACCAGCGAGAAATAACCTATCCATCACTGATCGCCGCTGTCATGCCGGCCTTTGTGTCTTTTCACGTTGCTCTTGAAGGACCCCATATCATAGGAAGGAGTATGTGAGTCTTTGTATATGTGAGTCTATATGCAAAGGCCCCATATATCTTAAAAGTCCAGCCGACTCAATAAAAATGTCCGTCAAAAGTTCATCCTTTGAATTAGTTACATATATGAATTTTTCCTTAAGGTTATTCCGACCTGAGTCGCCGAATTTTCCTTCAGCCTCATCGTTTTTCTATTGATCGTTTTAGTTCTGCAGAATTTTCACTCGGAGCATTGCTACTAGATGTTTGTAATATACAAGAACTGGAACTTCCAATTTGTATTAGAAGTAAAGGTATAATCCGGTTGCCGCAGTTCACTAGTATTTAACTTTCTGTTATGTTTCTTCGTATTCACTCCGATATCCAAAATAAAACTGTGACGTAGTACTTTTTTTTCGAACTAACTGTCTGTTATTGGCTTGACGGGCCTTCATAGCTTCACCGAATTTTTTTGGGTGAGCGCTTAATACACTCATCTGTATAGAAACAAACTTAAGGGCGCCAAAGTCGCCGAACTGCTGTTGCCTTTATACAACATCGCGGATCTAAGCTAAGCTAGCGACACTGTTCATACATATACGGCTGTCCTAGGACGCCCATGACGTACAGACAAGGACCTTTCATTCAGTTTTTTTATATGCTTTGAATTGCATATGCCGAAATACTCCAATAAGTGCTTGGTCACAGATTTTCAAATTTGAGGGATCACAATGTTTTCCTTCACCGGAAGCTCCGATTCAGTTGCAAGTATTTGAACGGCACGTATATAGATGCTGTGACCAAACACTATATCAACCAAGCCATCATCATGCCATCATATTGATAAATATTAAGCAAGCTAGAAAAAAAATACTATTTGAGATAACTGTCGTGGGCTGGATAAACTGTTATAGTTACAGGAAAATAAGGTATAATGTCGTCATTTATAAAAACACAAAAGCAGACGAAGTCGCGAATGGCCGCTAGTATTCAATAATTGTCAATAACATATCATCGTGCAAGAGATAGGCAACGATGAAGGTAATTCGACTTCAGTACATCCACACACGCGTGTTAAATTATTCATACGGGCATGTATCTCGCTTAACGCAGCATTTTTTCTGCCACAATCTGCTAAGGTGCGCCGAGCACGTAACACTAGGGACGGATGAGCGATAACTGAGACGCGAGTTCCACGAGAAATGAAGCTATGTTATATTTAAATAACTTCAGCTAGTCTCACTTTGAGAGTGTTGAACCTCTTGTAAGTGCATTTACTCTGGTAAACACCATCTACCAATATTTTAAAGTTGAGATTTATCAAAAGTACGCCATAAAATTTTTATGGTGGTAGAGCCACGCTGAAACTATTACTGGTTTCAGCAAGAATGGGTCGGCTCGTCCGGGGTAGTACCACCCTCTCATAGAAAACCGACGTGAAGTAACAGTGCTTGCATTGTTGCGTTTCGTTAGGTCAATGAGAGCGCCTGAGGCCCACTTCTCCTCCTCTCCCTCTTCCTCCCCTAATCCCTTCCCCCCAAAGGGTGGCAACGCACTTGCGACTCCTCTGATGCTGTTAGTGGTGGTGGTGATCACTTAACAGCGGGTGACCCACCAGTTCGTTTGCCACTTATGACATTAAAAAAAACTCTACAGTTTTACCATAAGGAGTCCATCAAGAGTGGAGCCCTTGAGCATTCTGTTTACGCGGTACGGGGACTCACCGTAATCACTAGTTCACAGCACAACATACTTGACACTCTACATACGTGCACACATACACACCTTAGGTACACACATCATGGGAGGAATTTTCTTGTTTTTTTTTTTTTTATTGTAGCTCGGCAAAGTGACTGTACTGTGCCTGATGGTATGCACAGTACAATCCAAAAACAATGGCGACCATCGAGAGACATACTATCCATCGTCGGTCGCCGCTGTCATACCGGCCTGCGTAAGTATCTCTTCACGTTGCGCTTGAAGGACCCCATGTCATTTTGTTCTAATTTTCATTTTTGGTTAGTATGTATTAGGCAAATTGCCAGATTCGAAATAAGTATATATGAAAAGCTTGGTTAGTTAGCTCCTTGCGAGTTTGTTGCAATTTAGAGCAACAGCCCAAGCCATGGTTGTCCGAAGGCTCTTGTTGCTAGTTGTTCATCAGCTGAGTGCCTTAAGCGCTCGCCTTAGTAGTTCGGTGAAGCAGTAAATAACATAGGTCAGTTAGAAAAAAAGGTGAGCATAAAGCCGTGATGTCCTGGTGACAAGGCTCAGGCAGAAAGCTGCGCCGCTCAATGTTCGTTACCGGTTTTTGTACAACGAAACTATCTCCCGGTCCATACAAACTGGAGCAAAAGGAAAATGGGCTCTTTGAAGCATCTTCCCTTGGTTCAGTTTGGCAGAGAATGCAAGAGTAAACGCACCCTCTCTCCGACTCATGTGGTTTTTTAATCTCCTTCAGCGATATTTTTTTATCTTCTTCAGTAATTTTTTAAGGCAGTGGTTTGTCTCCAACCGCGGTAACTTTTTTATTTCTCTCTGATTTTATAAGGAATTCTCTTTACTTCATCTTAATCGCATAGATGAACTCATTATTGTCCTATTCTCTATCCTGTCTGATAGGCAGAGGAATACCACAAGGGGCACAGTGGTTGACTTTGCTTGTGGTTCACTACGTGAAAATCCTCTATTATAACGATGTCATCCTTGACGTATGCGTCAACAGCAGACCTTTGGGAACGAGAATGAACTTTTGGGAATCTTTAAAAATGAGAATTGGTCTCACGAAAGTAGATTTACTTTAAATATATGGTTACAAGATGCTTGGAGTACTTGACCGGAAGAATTTAGAGTATTATAACCTGAAGCAGGCGTAGAATGGTTTTTTGAAAAGCGTTTTTTAAAGAAGTATTTTAGTCGGTGATATTTGAATGCATCTTGACAGAGTTACTCCTGTTTGAGCTTCGTTGCACGAGCTCTTACCATTTGTCTGGAGATATATTACATGCGATGAGATGGCGCTTAATCACATCTCTGTAACGAATATTGACGGAGATTTGCGGTTTCTTTAGCTCTGATATTGTGCCTCAACAAATACAACTCACAGCGGCCTAAACTAAGCCATTTGGTTTTGTGTCTCCAATATACATGAGACAAAAGTGTAATGTATAAGCAAGATCAAGTTCATAAATATAAGTAGACAAATATAATTATATCTAATTCATGCAGAACAGGCAAATGAGGTAATCGCTCAGTGTAATCGACTCAGTTCTTTGAGCGTTCTCACACACGAGGTTTTATAGTAACAGTAATCCTTCTAGTTTGTTTTTAGTTTCATACAAGCATTTAAATCCACCGAGGATATATGGGTTATCGGTTCTAATATTTAATAATACAACTGTCATGTCGAACACATTTCGTATACAAAAAAGCGTGTGTTAACATTTATCATTTGCGGTTGACCTCAGACGATGCCGAATTCCCAAGTTTACAAATTTCGGAATTGCTCTCGCAACTCGTTCGAGAAATTTTGGAATTTTTTTTTCGAGGTCGACGTGACGGCTTTGCTTCGGCGTGTTATGCAGAGCCGCGTCACGTACAACACTCTGTCAATTAGACCTTAAAAACTTTGCGAATATTGACAGCGTGTTTCGGATACATTTTTGTCGAGGCTCTGAATATTTGTAACCTTTACTTACTTACCTAGAAAATAATCTATACATTCTCGTATAATAAGAATGTAAATCTAAGGTGTCTGTATGTTTTAGATTTTTGTGAAAAAATTGTTGCAGGTGTCTTGGAATAAGTAACAAAATATATTTTAATCATTTTTAGAAATGTCTGTCTGTTTGTCTCTTTGAACACGCATCACTGCTAAAGTACTGCGTTCACGATTAAACTCACCAAGAACATTTTCGTTTTGGTGAGTTTAATAGAAGAAGATAAAGCATATCCTCGAAAAACATATAGTCTTAATATCATTAAAAGCGGTTCACTCTATCAAAAGTTATTGTAATTTTAATGACGATGTGACTTAAGTCCGAGAGAAAAGTGGATAAGTAAATAGACCTACTACATTCAGATGATTTTATTAGCCACTTTTTTTACATTAGGTTCCAAACGGATGGAGACGCTGACCCATCTAGCGATGAATAAAAAACAGGTTTCTTTGTTAGATCGATGCGTGATTATTTACATCATGTAAGTTTGTCAAGAAGTGTTCAAATAAAGTGTTAGGTATATTAAAAGTATTCTTCATAAATACAGGTAGGTACCTAGGCTTATTTATCTTCAACTCTCGAGTAAAGTTATTTTATTAAGTGAATATATTATTTCACAAGCCGAACACTTTGGCCGAGCGCTCCTCTCTAACGCTTGTTCTGCGCTCTGGCTTGCATGATCAGCTCAGGGGGAAGGTGACAATGAGTCATGCTTTTTCATACGTGCAGCCGGCGATCATCGATTTATAAGACGTTGTCACGTCAAAAATATAACCTAATTGAGAACTCCCTCCTTTGTGAAGTCGCTTAAAAAGGTCTAGTTTAGTCATATAGTGGATTATATATTTCATTCATAATCTCGTGTTATTTCGCTCTGTATTTTGTGATATTGATTGTGTTTTACGTAATATAGTTTCGTTATAACGCACAAGTAAGTGAATGGAAAATAATACCACGGAGCATGGATTCTAACTTGCCACAAAAACTCCCTGGAAAGTTCTAACAAGACGGCCACCAACTTTTCAGTACATTAACATGATCGCAATAAACTTGCAATATCATCACCTACTCGATGATGGCAGTAATAATCTCCTACAAGATTGGATGCAAAAAATAAAATAAAGATTTTCTTTTTAAAATTTTCAGACTAAATTTAACAAGTTCTGTCATCTAATTGCACCCTCTTAAAAACAATTAGTTATTTTCTTTTACTGTAAAAGCCAAAAAAGCTTAACTAGTTTTAAAGTTAATGTTAAGAGAAAGTTGATGTGATTTTAAATATCTTATTTTTTAGGGACTTCGTTACTGTGAAAGAAAATTAACATAATTGTGATGTTATTTCTACTTACTTTGTAATATATAAACCGGTATGATAATAATTATATAAGTGTTTTGATATTTTTGTCTTTTCCTGCATTCTAAAGAAAACAGTGTCACGTCCGCAATATCCGGTATTCCGTAGGCATAGGCGGCGTATTTCAAATGTATTTCACTAAGTTCTCCAAAGGCTTCGTCGAGATATCTAGATTAAAAATTCCCTTACACTTTGTCATACGTTAGACACTATGCACGGGGTCTGCTCGTGCGTTTTTATACGCAATAATTATTTATGTGAAGTAATTCGTTTTAGTTCTTTTTTACTTTTAAAAGTGCCGTTGATAATTATTATATCATGTCGATATTGAAAGAAAATATACTGTCTGTCTATAAATTTAAGTAAAAATTTAAAAAAACAATGTTATTTATATTGATTTTTTTTTATGATTTCAACTTTTTTTTATGTTTTATATGTATAAGCCTTTGACCATAATAACATCTGATATTAAATGACGACGAGGTCTAAGCTGATAAACACGCTAAAGTTAAAGCGACTGGTTCTCAAATGCAGCTGCCGGAAGACACCTCGTGGCTAGCCAGGCGGGTGTAGGGAGAGCTGTACCACCACACTATGATTTCATCACGATGGCTCCGGCTCCGTTACTAGGGTTCGAACCTCTATCGACCAACGTGTTGTCTGAACACGCTAACAACTAGGTCATCATGGCTTCGAGTATTTTTAGAAGTTATTGTTCATTTTTATAGTGTATCAATTTAGTGTGACATAACTTCTCTTGTGCAGCGTTTCATAAAAATAGGTCAAGCCGTATTTGAGTCAAATACAGACAGACCACAACGGGGTAGGAGATAGTCATGACCTATGAATAGAAATCTATTATATCTTTATACATATAATTCTTCTGTACATATATATGTGACTAAACTCCTCCAAAACCACTTGTCCAGTCGACTTCGATAACATTTTTCGAGTGTACAATTGAAACTTGTAGGTGGCGCTGCGATCTGATTTAGGTTTTTTTATTCTTTTCAGGGGATGACAACGTCCGCTGAACCCGCCAGCAATATGTAAAATATTACGTGTCAAGATGGAATTTTATTAACATAGATTATAAAATGTTGTACCATTTTCCTATAACTCAACTGTTTAATATAACAAATAACAACCGAGTCCAGAGCCAGAGCACTGTTAGTATAAATATATTCAATGATAAAATTACTATAATTATACATATCCTAAAATAAATTAAAACACAAATTCTCTTTCACAGAGAATCTCGTCATTTCAATATTCCGCATTCGAATTGTACACGATTCCTGAATTATTAAGGAGATAGAGTATTGAAGATTCCGGTTTCAATTTATGTCTAATTTAGTTTATTACCAGCAAATGGCTATGGCTTGGAGCGAATTCAAACAAATTATAGCTATTTATAGATTTGACTTATATGAATTCTAAAATATCTTACAATGTCACTGCTAGGAGTTTAAAGCAAGTATGGTATTTTATTGTTAGCGTTTGATGATAACCCCTTATGTTAAGCGCGCTAAACTTAAACAGAACCTGACTCAGAGTGAGCTGGAACACTGCTGTGCAAGAGAGTTCCAACCACGAAAACCGAATTGCTGCTGGGTCTTTCAATAAATACAATACGTAATCAACCCTAGTTAAACTGTGGTATACAGCACACTCAAATAAATTCAGTGTCAGGGCATTGACAGTGCTTATAAATCGTCGACACAGTTTTTAACAAAACTTTTCAAAATAACAAATTATATATTGTAAAATCATATTTTATATATAAAATATAATTTAAAAGTTTTATTTTATTTGTACGAACTTTTTTAACAAGCCAGGTAATTTACTATTTATGCTGTCAAAGGAAAACATAAAAATATGATCCGCTATTTTCAGATCTGAGTCATAAAAAGTTAGCCGAGGGGTTAAATAAAGACAAATCGAGTGGGAAATGGAAGGAACACGCAACACGACTTGATGGATAAGACCAGACTCCTTATGTAATTATAATTTGCCTCTTGATGAATGCCCTACAGTAACGAGAAGAATTGCTGAACTAATATAATATGATATAGAAAATATTATTTCATTTATCACTACATTTTTTTTGGAAGAACTGTTAGTAGGACTCGAAAAGTTTCGTAAAGGGTTGGTGAATTGATCTGCTTATCTTCAAACACAGAGTTAGCTCGCTCAATGTAGGATTTAGAACGAATCGAAATCTATTAAACTCCATTCAAATTATATCCTTGCCCGGAATTCTGTATTCAACATATTCTATTACGTAAAATGGCGAAATTCATTATTTTTGTCACCAAAAAAGTTATTGTGTTAGCTTTCATTATGTGTCAGAATGAGACGAATAGTTATAGTTTCTTTATTTTATCTGGTGAAAAAAGTCCATTTGGTAATGAAGATTTTTCAATCTAGAAGAAATGTACCCTATGTATCCTTCTCTATACCCCGTAGAATGTACATTCAAAATCTCAGGATGATCGGTTCAGTAGTTAAGATATGATAGCGTTACAAACAAACATACTCCCGAATGTGTAGTATTAGCTAGGGTAATAATCACTATATAAATAGAAGAAAATTAAAAAATCAGTACCTTTTTCTCCTCATTTTGTCAATCGATTTTTTATCTTTGTGGTTTAGTACCTATACAATAAAAAAAAGTAGGGGCAGTCATAACGACTGCCAAAAGAAGTGAATACTCAAAATACTTTTTTTTGGATATTTAAATCAATTGTACTCTGAACCAATTAAATTTCTAAGCTGAAATGATTAATATTAACCTGGTTTTACAACTATTAGCACTTCGAGCAATAATTATATACATTTTTTTACAGTTTATTAATTTATTAAAAATATGACGGTCATCGTCATAAGTTTTTCTCCTACCAAAAATTACTCATCGCGGTTAAAGAAGTATTCACTTTAGAAGTTGGAAATAGTTTTTTTTTACATACCATTGACGAGTTGAAGAATTTATCTCTCTAGTTGTCATACTTCATGCTACTTACGTTTACCCTGTACTTGTACAATATTCAGTACTATTTTTTCCATTAAAAATACATATTGTATTCTATTCATATGTGTATACATATTAAAACGCAAAGAATAACCTGTATATCCCTTATTATTGTCGAATTTCGAAGTTTCAATAAATGAACAATTATTAGTAATTATTTCAAATTGTTTTCGAGCTGCCTAATTTAATAATTCTCTACATGTCTTTTCTTTCTTGCTCATTTCCTCTTAGTTTGAATCATTGTTTAGCTTAGAATGGATATGAAACAACTTTTCAAGTATCCAAATCAACAACAGACGTTGATTTGAAGGTAAACATTATAATATAGTACATGATATAATGTAATATATACGTAAATATAATATTATTGTATAGAACTAGCTGTTTCCCGCGACTTCGTCCGCGTGGAATAGTTACTTAGGGCTAACGCTAACACGTGGCGAAATCTCTCCAATGGAAAAAAGAACGATTTTGAAACATTCTTTATTGGTGCTCCGCTCCCATTTGTCTTAACGTGATGATATATATAACCTATAAGCGTATAGTTATAAGCCTTCCTCGATAAATGAGCTATCTAACATTGAAAGAATTTATCAAATCGGACCAGTAGATCCTGAGATTGGTTCAACCAAACAAACAAACCCTTAAGCTTTATAATATTAGTATAGATTATTTCTTAAATCTCAGTGTACAAATACGATTGATAATAATTATCTATAACAAAAAGGAATTATCTTCAGCCATCCCTATCTCCAGGCAAATAACTACCTACTATTCGGAATTCTATCAATGAGTTGGCAACTCTATTTATCATATCCAATAAATCACAACTCCAATATAACGCACCATTGAACACCATAACACGCGTTATACACGCCTGGTGTGTTTAGATTACGCATATTGGATTCTGTCGACCGTATTGTTTGTTGTAGCGGATAGTTTGTTGTGAATAACTAATTCGTTAAATCGATTAGCTTCACTTGTGATATATTTTTTAACTCTAGTGTCAAAGTATTTCATTGACTTCTACATTTCTATATACAAAATATTTTTAGGACTCTTATTGGGACATATTCTATTTTAGAAATCATTGTCTATAAACAAATAATTTTTAAATAAATTATGATCCAGTAAAAAGCCTAGTTAAAAACGTGTTTAATGCAATGATATAATATGCAATATTAACGATAATTGTTCATTTCTTTTATTCCATAAGAATATTATAATGGTCGTTACTTTGGACTTGCACAGTGTCAACCGATGTCAGGTTTAACCGTCAAACAAGGACGTTTTTTTAGTTACCTTTTCTTGTTTTAGTTACCAATATTTCCACTACTACTTTCAGATCTAGACACGCCGTAGCTTTTTTTTTTTCGAACTGACTAAGCTATTGACCTAGCGAGGTCTTAACAGCTTCACCAGTCTGCACGGTAGCGTGTCAAGCCAAGTTCAAGCTAACAGAATGACGAGCGCGCGGTACCGTGTGTAATATTACACGGACCATTTGGAGCCACTTTTGACCAGCTCGTAACTCAAAAACTATTTCATGTATATGTTCGAACTAGCCAAATAAGACTAAGGTCTAAATAAGGCTTCAATATATTATACTATCCTAAGTTATATCCTATGATATTTTCAGTTTTTATAAAATATTTTATGTTGTTATAAATAAATTTCAGGACTGACCATTAAACACCCTTTAGGTCTCACTTCTCATTTGAAGTCAACAACCAAGGCATATATTGAACAGTACGAACATTTCTAATTTATATTTTTGATGGGATTTATTTTTTCCAGGTACACAATTCGTGCTAATAAAATCGATCGTTTTTTGTTGCAGTGTGGTAGTGGCCAATCAATTTCAGGCAGAAGTGCAAAGTAACGTCCTCTATAATATTTAATGATGAATTTTACAAAGTAACACCTTCTATCAAATATTCATAAAAACTTAACAAAATATTAGATAATATCTTTTAGATCCCAAGATAATTTTATGCCAACATTCACTGTAATTGATTCAAGTCGTGAAATTGTACTGAACAGACGGAATTACTTTCATATTTCTAATATTCTATATAAGTTGAGATGAAAGACATTAATAAGAGTTAATTGGATGAGGAAAATAATTAATATAATTGTTATTCACCGGGTATTATGGAATGAAAATTTGGCTCAAGGTAATAATAGTCTAATTTGACAATTAAAATTATGTAATCTTATCGAATATATAATTACGATTTGTAATGAAAAAAAATATACTACAAATAATTCGAGGTAGGAGTGTCAACTTGCTAAATGGGACCAAAATTCTCAAAAAAACAAAAACGTCTTGGATAGAAATTTGATATTTGAAAAAACATTTGTAGAAATATTAGCCTTTGTTGCCGGGAGGGCGATAAAAAATATTTCGAATGAACGATGAGCTGCCATGGAAGTGTTTTGTGAGTTACATAATCAACTCAAGCCAAATATTATTGAAGAAGGTATATTAGAGTTAAAGAAAAATGACGTAACAATAAAATCAAAAGAGTTCGTTTTTTAGATATTATTAATTAAAAAGTAGAAAGATTGCTATTTTAGTTTACGAGTCAATGATACTGCTTTGGGAATTCATGTGTATTTACGTAATTTCGGGAATTTTATAATAAGGTTGAACCCGAAGTACTTAAATCGGAACTAGAACGTTAACATAATTTAGGACTCAGTAATATGAAAGTAAGGCAATATGAAAACTTAAATATAGTACCAGTAAATAAAAATATGATGAAATGGCATTCTTTAATTAATCCAATCTGCATATCGAACTACCCTCTAAATTTACTGGCAAACTTGTGTTTTTCTACAAATAGAAAGTGAATTTTCAGAAATTAGGGAATTGAGATTGCAAAATTAAGAAGGGACGCAAATTGAGAATAATTGGTATTCTACTGTGAGGGACGGCTGCTAAGGTAAATAACATATTTTTATTACAATAACGGGCAGTTGGAGCATTATATATATGGGACCTCGCGAATCATTAAAAACGAAGTTCCAGGAATTCGGTATCTTAACTCTACCCTCACAATACATTCTTGATAATTTAATAATAATAATGTATGTTCGAAAAAACTTTGAAAAACTGCATTTTGTAAACGATCGACATGATCTAAATTCTAGAAACTGCAACAAACTGGTCGTTCCATCTTTCAGACTTAGCAAGACCAGTAACAGTTTTTTAGGTTTTTAGGTAATAGTGTTAGGTTTTACAAATAAAGTCCTAAAGCATATTACCGATTCGCCGGACTGCAAGTTAAGCGCCACGTCAAGAGAATTTTTGGTGTCAAAAGGCTGTTATAGAATAGATCAATATGTGAACGATGGTGATGTCTGAAATTGACTCCTCTCTGTGTATGCACTAAAAACGATTGTGTGATGTATTGGATATATATATATATATGTTAAAAAGATGTACCTGATCGAGTTTCTTGCCGGTTCTTCTTGATGATTGGGTTGTTTGCGGAACCGATGGTAGTTTTGACGTTCATGAGTGTCTTATTAGGACCTTAACTGAATAAAGTATTTTTGATTTAATTTGACTTATCGTCTAACGGCCGTAGACTGAATGTCGGAAGAATATATTGTATTTGAGAGACGTAATTAGTCATGCAGACTTAGAAAGAACCCTACCACCTTGAAATAGTAACTTTATATCTTTGCTTATGCTGGTAGTTCTACATATACGCAATAGCGATAAAGTGGCAGCAAATGCAATGACGTTAGGATCGCAATTGCAGCTGAGGCAGTTAATCTGCGACGATGACTGGATTGAACTGATTTTAAATGCATGCGTTGTTGATTTGATATGGAGTCTATGTCACACCGTTGTGTATCATTGTACAACCGCTGAAGATATTTTCCTATGCAATACACATAGGAGAGATAATGGCTTTGGCTTATGCTTCGGTAGGTATATGTATAGCGTTATTTAACATTTACTAAGTTCTTTGCTGTTGCATGTTGTGTAAATATTGAGGCGATGATAATTTAGTGTCGATCGACTTAAGTTTCCAAGATTACTTCACTAATATACCTTCACAAATAACAAAGCGTATAACATCATCAGCCGAGGGCGCTGCCGCTCTTTTAAAAAATATAAGTGCACCCACAGATTCAAAATTTAAGTTCTCATTTATTAGTGCAGGTGAAATAATAAGGGCATTCAAACAATTAAATTTAAAAAACACCGAAGACATATGGGGAATGTCAGTAATAGTAATACAGTCCTTAATTGTCACGATTTCACCACATTTGGCTAATATATTTAATCAGTGTATAGCAAAAGGAACCTTCCCTAATTTAATGAAAATAAGCAAAGTGGTTCCTTTGTTTAAATCAGGCTGCAGAAGTAATCTTGGAAATTATAGACCTATTTCTGTATTACCGTCGATTAGTAAAATTTTTGAAAAGATTATGCTCAGACAATTGGTAGAATATTTTAGAATGCAAAAGTTTCTGGATGGTCGACAGTTTGGGTTCACCAAATCGAAATCTACTACTGACGCTGGTGCAATGCTCATAAACCATATATTGGGAGCCTGGGAGGATTCGCAGGATGCAATTGGTGTGTTCTGCGATCTGTCTAAGGCCTTTGATTGCGTTGACCATAGTACGCTTATTCTTAAATTGAAACACTATGGTTTTTGTTTTTAATATATATAAATGATCTGCCGCTAATGGTTAGATCGTTGTCAGAAAGTTAGCATACATGGGGTAACATCTGCGGGATCTTTTGCGCGAATTGGTGTCCCTCAGGGCTCTATTTTAGGGCCGTTTTTGTTTTTAATATATATAAATGATCTGCCGCTAATGGTTAATAACTGTGCTGACATGGTGCTTTTTGCAGATGATACTTCACTTATATTTAAAGTTAAACGGATAGATTCAGAGGTTGGGCATCTGAATAATACATTAAATGAAATTTGTCATTGGTTTGCGTTAAATAACTTATTGTTAAATACAGATAAAACGAAATGTATGAGATTCACCTTACCAAATGTTAGACAGGTTAATAGTAGAATCAAGATCGAAGGGAATTTGGTAGGGTTAGTTGACAGTGCTGTATTCCTGGGAATCACACTAGATTCTAAATTACAATGGGGCCCTCATATTAAAAAATTAGCTAACAGATTAAGTTCGGCTGCATACGCAATACGTAAAATTCGCCAGCTTACAGATATTGCCACTGCTAGGTTAGTCTACTTCGCTTACTTCCATAGCCTAATGTCTTATGGTATTCTGCTGTGGGGGACGGCTGCTGAGGTAGACACCATATTTTTATTACAAAAACGGGCAGTTCGAGCAATATATAATATGGGACCTCGCGAATCATTAAAAACGAAGTTCCAGGAATTCGGTATCTTAACTCTACCCTCCCAATACATTCTTGATAATTTAATGTATGTCCGTAAAAACTTTGAAAATCTGCATTTTGTAAAAGACCGGCATGATCTAAATACTAGAAACTGTGACAAACTGGTCGTCCCATGTTTCAGACTTAGCAAAACCAGTAATAGTTTCTTAGGTAATAGTGTTAGGTTTTACAATAAAGTCCCAAAACATATTACCGATTTGCCGGACTGTAAATTTAAGCACCATGTCAAGCGGGTTTTAGTGTCGAAAGGCTACTATAGAGTAGATCAATACGTGAACGATGGTGACGTCTGGAATTGACTCCTCTCTGTGCATCCACTAAAAACGGTATTGTAACGTATAATGTATTTGAAATATATATATATATGTTAAAAAGATGTACCCAATCGAGTTTCTTGCCGGTTCTTCTCGGTGACTGGGTTGTTTTCCGAACCGGTGGTAGTTTTGACGTTCATAAGCGCCTTATTAGGGCCTAAACTGAATAAAGTATTTTTGATTTGATTTGATTTGAATTATACAATGCAACTGAGCTTTTTTAAATTACCATAATCCTATATGTTTTTTTTTTATAGTAGCACGGCAAAGTGACTGCACTGTGCCTGATGGTAAGCATAATACAATCCAAAAACAATGGCGACCACCGATTGACATACTATCCATCGCCGGACGCCGCTGTCATGCCGGCCTGCGAAAAGCTGGATATACACAGGCTGATCCCGAAACGCGACCCGCAAAAGCGAATCACTATGACGGGCTTTTTCGCCATATACATGGTGGTTGCGACCCAGTCAGGCTGTAAAACCCTACCACCCCGCTTTCGCCATTGCCTCGTTCGTTATTCAGCAGGGTGCACCACGTGCAGGTGAGGTTGGCTTGGATGTCTCAAGTGTTAGATGTTATTTGACACCCCTTACACCCCAATATGTAGTCTAGCAGCTGCATTTGTGGGACAATTTCCATCTAGCATCTACTTTACATATGATAACAATATAAATCTAAAGTAACTACAGTTTTTAGATTTTTGTGAAAAAAATTGTTGCAGAAATAAGTATTAAAATACATTTCAATCATTTTTAGAAATGGTCTATCTGTGTTTGTTTGAACACTCGTCATTGCTAAAGTGCTGCGTTCACGATAAAATCTCTACCAAAAAAAAAAATATATAAAACATATCCTCAAGTTACGTTGAGTCTTTGTTATTAAAATCGGTTAACTCTATCAAAAGTTATTGTAATTTTAATGACGACGTGACTTAAATACGAGATAAAAGTAGATAAATAAATGGACTTAATACATTCAGATGATTTTATTAGTCACTGCTTTTTTACATTAGGTTTCACGCGGACGGAGTCACAGGCATAGCTAGTTCCTAATGAAATACTTATGAATGTGGAATCTTACAAATTTACTAATGTGGAATTTTACAAATTTACTATCGGTATGAAAATGAGAATAAATTTTAGGAATCTTAGAAGGAATTCAAAATAAAATTCGAATAACAATTAAATATTAATTTTGATGTATACTAAATATTTCAGATAAAAATATATTTGTCAAACAACCATCTTACAACTCCAGTTATAAAAGGGCAAAGAACTAAAGAACATTTGCAAAATATGTTATTTGACAAAAATGTACAAAATACAAAAGTTTATATTTCTATTAAAATGGTTTCATCATTCGGAAGCATATCTCACTGGCTCACTAAAGTGTAATTGACAGAAAATAGATTCCGCATGTCAAAGTCGTTTACTCAGCTTGTACGAATGTTTATTCTTTTATGGTAGGTTATTTGAATTGTTAATGTTGAATTTATAACAAATGTGTTTTCGGTTCGTAGGGATTTAATTGAACATTTTCGCAACTATGTTCTCACTGTCTTCTGTCCGCGACTTCATCCGCGTGGAATTTGGGCTATCGCTAACTTTAACTCGCGACTTCGTTACGTAGAATGTGAAAATATTTTTAGATAATACGTACGTTAACGCCGATTTTAAAACATTATTAATTGGTTCTCCGCTTTTATTGGTTTTAGCGTGGTGATATTAGCATATTAGCATATAGCTTTCCTCGCTAAATGAGCTATCTAACACTGAAATAATTTTGGCATATAGCCTTCCTCGATAAATGAGCAATCTAACACTGAAATAATTTTCAAATCGGACCAGTAGTTCCTTTTTAGCGCGTTCAAGCAAACAAACTCTTCAGCGTTATAATATTAAAGTATAGATTTGAAACGTTTGGTGTAAAAATAAATATCTTTGAATTTATTGTTGCAGATGAAATCAAACTTAGTCACAAATAAGAATCTGCTCGCAAACTCGGTAACAACTAATTCTGAAGGAGTTGATGAAACCGTGAATCACATCCCGCGATCGCCGCACAACCGTGAAAATGAGATTACACAGGCGACAAAAAAGATAAAATCAAGAGACGAACGAACATCTCGTAATCACGACTAGATTTCTAGTTTGTGTTTGCTTGACACAAAATAAGAGCGAACAGAGGTATCAGATCGGCTAAAGATAGTGTATTTGTAACTCGTACCAAAAAAACCCCTTTGTGTGATAAAATTAAATTTGGTAAAATTCTTGAGAAATTTATAATTTTAACTTTCTACAAAATATATTAGTTTTTTTTTAATTTGAAATAAAATAAACTATTTAGAAGAAAGAAAGAAAAAATATTTATTGTAGCAAATACACGGCCAATAAAATAGTGAAAAAAAAGAGTTACAAAGATATGTATAGCATATAAAAAAAAAATACAGACGAATTGACAACCTCCTCCTTTTTTTGAAGTCGGTTAAATAAAAGACACATATATTATTGAATCGCGACTAATTGATAATAGGCATTTAAAAGTTCCAAGTTTTAACCGCGGTTAGTTTCTACAAGTTGCTACTCGTCGGTAATCAAACGGAATTTTCAGTAAAAGGATAATTATAAAAAGGCAAAAATGAAACAAATAGTTACACCTTACACTATTTGTGGTAGTAGCCTTGTTGTAGATAACTTTCTATCTTCATCTGTCTCTCTTTGTTTTCGCTCCGATGTTTGGAATAGAACTCTTCAAAGATCGGCTCAATCGTGGTACGCTTATATAATAATCTAATATAATGAGAAGTCGAAACCTTTCGAACAATATCTCAAATCTCAGCAAGTCAAATTTGATTTACGACACCGATGCGCTTTGATGGAAGGGTTTTTTGAAATACACAGACCGATATGGTTTCAGCTTGTTAAGTACCCGTAGAGTAATGCGTTACCATACCTGCTTTATCTATTATTAGTGTTTATTCTAGATTGATGAACGTCATCACCAGTAAAATACCTACTGCAGGGCCATAGGCCTCTTCTCGAAGATGGATAATATCACCACGCCAGCCCACGATGTATTGATGATTTCAAACTCTGAGAAATCCACTATTCTATATTATCCCACATACCATAGTACTATAAGAACATTTCTCAGGTTCGGGTTTCCTCTCGATATTTTCTTTCACGTCAGTCGATAGTGTTACCAATTTAAATTAGTAAATGTATGCGAACTCCGAAAAATTCGTTAGTACATGTCGGGATACGAACCTGCGGACAACGACTTCTAGTAGACAACCCTGAGTAGCCTGTTCCAGATATTACTTCCATGTTTTGAAATAGTTCGTTTTTGTACAGGTTTTAAGATTATACTAAAGGGCGATGGTGAAAAAAATACGGTCCGATAAATGGAAATTTAACCTTTCTGTTCTGCATTGGATTATGTGTTGAAACGCTACGCCAGCCCTAACACAGGCGAGGCACGTAAGGGTGAAGAGGGCAAAGTTTCAGGGCGAGAGGTCAACTGTTATTACGGCAGAAATTATTATTACACTGGTTTATATATAAGAATTTTTTGACGCTTTTAAAATTACTGTAATATGTTTCGCTGGATTATTTTTACAACTCTCGTAAAAATTTCGTCACAAATATCAGAATAACAAATCATGTCCTTTTGTTCGAAATAAATTATCTTGTTGACCAAATTTTATATTAAGAATTTCTGAGATTGTGATATACATTTTTGTTGAAATTTAACAATAACTTTAAGTAAGGGTTTTGAATATATTTTTATTAAAGTATTAGCTTTTGTTGGCGGTTCGTTTGCGTTAATATATATTTGGTTTATCCCTCCAATAGTATATTCTTTCTGGATGTATGTTCTATTTTCTACTAATAACAATGTGTATACAAAATTAAACGATAATCGGTTGCGTAGTTACGAAGTGAAAGTGTAACAATCAAATTTAGTTTCCCATTTATAATATTAGTAAGGATGTATATAGGGACAATAACGAAGGCACTATATTAAAATTATGACGTTGGAGTTTTTAGCGGGATATTGGAAAGTCATGTAGTGGTTTTTATATTTTATTCATAATCCTGTGTTATTTGACTTTTAATTTTGTAACATTCATATTTATATTTTCCTTTTGAACCCTTCTCTATCAGCTATTATTCTAGGATTCACTCCGTTTATGTAAATATTCTTTACACAGTTCGTCCATTTTTTTAAATTGTAGCACGGCAAAATTACTGCACTATGCCTGATGGTAAGCACAGTGCAGTCCAAAAACAATGGCGGCCACCGAGTGACACACTATCCATCACCGGTCGCCGCTGTGATGCCGGCCTGCAGAAAGCTGGATATGCACAGGCTGATCTCGAAATGCGACCCGCAGAAGCGAATCACTATGACGGGCATTTTCGCCATATACATGGTGGTTGCGACCCAGTCAGGCTGTAAAACCCTACTACCCCGCTTATGTCATTGCCTCGTTCGTTATTCAGCAGGGTGCACCACGTGCAGGTGAGGTTGGCTTGGATGTCTCAAGTCTTATGATGTTATTCGACACCCCTTACACCCCTCCATATCTTCTTAGCATTCTTATATTCGTACTACCTGATCTGGCCACAGGTTACTGTTAGGTTAAGCTTAGTTGTTACATGTAGAATTAAATTTATGATAAAGTATTTGCGTGGCGCCATCTATGAGATATCTATAACAGTAGGTTCTACAATTTTCTTTGAACAAACTAATGTAAAACGCCATTTGTTCGGTACCGATGTAACTTACAATTAATAACAATAACCAACATTGAGAATAATTTAATTCATAATTGAAAAATATTGAGGTCATTAATTGAAATATAAATTATCCTATCTCTCAGGATGAACCAAATTATACATAGATGCCAACTATCATGAAGATCGGTTCAGTAGTTTCGGAGTTCATCGTGGACAAACATCATGACACTGGATTTTTATATATTTAGATGATGATGTGAGTGATGTGATGAAGAGATGTGAATGGTCCAATGAAACGTATCTTGTTCCAAATAAACGACAGTAATTAACTATTGTTTTCCTTTTCCATTCTTCTCTATCAGCTATTATTCTAGTGTTCACATCTTTTATGTTGATATTCTTCACAAAATCAATCCATACCTTCTTAATATTCCTATATCTATCAAACTCTATACTTAATATACTTCTAGTTATATGAATATCACATCTACAGATAAAACTATTAACGTAAAATTACAGATAATATTTATTTTTAACAAGAAGTCATGGTTAGTATGTTATGGACATCTTAGATCATTACATCATCTTTGTACTGCATATTATTTGTCAGAACTGACGGTTGACCTCGCATTATGCTGTAAATACGTGCGTGTTCTCCGCCGTTTATCTCAATAAATAATAGCGTATAATAAAGCGTGAGAATAAAGTGTGTGTTTTTAGTTTTTGTTAAACTATTATTTATTTTTCATTTTTTAGTTAAATTATTTTTTTATTTTTTTTTCAGATTATTTCATTGACATCGACCTTTGACAGGTGTGCGAAAAACAGTGTGAGAAAGGGTTAGGGGGAGAGGATAGAGGAAGGGAAGAGGAGGCTTTTACAATGTAATGCAAAAATGCAAGCACTATTACTTCACGTCGGTTTTCTATGAGAGGGTGATACTCCCCCGGACGAGCCGACCCATTCATGCTGAAACTAGTAATAGCTTCAGCGTGGCTCTACCACTTACTTTTCACTTACACGTATGCAATTAGCATTAAAAACAAAGGATTCCAGATTTTCACAAAAAAAAAACGATTTTTGTTGCCTTTGACCCTGGATATCTTAAGACGCGGACACGAGATCTCGTGGGCTTTTGAGACAAGTTTTAAATTGGTAAAATAAAGATTTATACGAGTTTGCAGCCTATTATCTCTCATTGTATGTGAGTAGGAAATGGTCCCCGAGTCAGTTCTTTAGAAGGTTAATCATCCAGCGTTGATTTTCAGTTGGGACCCAAAGACTAATATCTCAACGTAGTGATGCATATTATGTGTTGTGTGGTGCGCTGTGTAGTGATTAGTATCACGGAGTTATATTTCTAAGTTTGGATAAAAGTTGAGCGTTAAGTATGAGATAATAAGTACACATATAATATTAGGTAACGATAAATATATAAATATACACATACATACACATATACAGGTGTAGAATAACAGGCTATATTGTTTGTATTAAAAGCAAAAAAGCATAAACTTTAAGCTGAATGTAAATTGGGATATAAGGGCTGTCGAATAACATCATTAGACTTGAGACATCCAAGCCAACCTCACTTGCACGTGGTGCACCCTGCTGAATAACGAATGAGGCAATGCCGAAAGCAGGGTGGTAGGATTTTACAGCCTGACTGGGTCGCAACCACCATGTATATGGCGAAAAATCCCCTCATAGTGATTCGCTTCTGCGGGTCGCGTTTCGGGATCAGCCCGTGCATATCCAGCTCGTCACAGGCCAGCATGACAGTGGCTACTGGCGATGGACAGTGTGTCATTCGGTGGTCGCCATTGTTTTTGGACTGTACTGTGCTTACTATCAGGCATAGTGCAGTCATTTTGCCGTGCTACAATGTAAAAAAATAAATATTGAATATTGAATTTCGAATAAGCATTCATTTTCATTGAAACACGACAAAGCTGTATCAAAATGTACAATAATTACAGGGAAATTAATTATTCTAGAGCTAAAGTGAATTATCAACGGAATTACATCTATAAACGTAGAAACACAAAAATTAAAAAAAGAAATCTGCGTTGAATGCCTTCGAATTCTCTCGTGCGTATTTAGGGAGCCAGTTGGTAATGAGTTCAACTCAGCTTACAAATCCTATTTAGACGATGGCGAGGGGGTTGAAACATGAAGCGGCGGGGGCGAGGGATGTGGAAATGGAAATTGTAAACATTTGCAATGAAATTCAGATGAGACATCGGACGGCTGATTGTTACGCGTTTTTATCTCTTACAAAAGCGATACAGTTCGATTGGACGGCATCACGAAGTTCCGTTGTAAAATTATTTAAATCATTTGTAAAACGACTCGTTCTGAATTAGTTGTAAAATGACAGAACCTCTCTTTAAGTTGGACAGACATATTTTTGTCGTCACATTTCGAAATAAGTTAAATACAATTTTAGCCGTTACTAATATTTTATGTTATTTTTCAAGACCTTTAAATTTTGTAAAAAAAGAACTTACAAACTTTATGAATAGTAAAATTTCAACTTTGTTCTCGGTGTATAAGTACTGGAAACCTTAAAAAATTTAACATTACATGAACGATTAAAAGGAAGGAAGGAAGGGCATAAAAAGACATCACAATATTTTTCTGGTAATGAATGAATACTTTATTGCACTTTTTGTTTGTACACTGGCGAGCTTGATACCATAATTTGTAAGTAGTGCATATACAGAAAAACAGAGGTAAAAAAGTGTCACTTTATTTTTTTTCTGTCTCACCTATGCCGTTGTAAGAGCCTAACTGACTTTTCTATTGGCTTAGCAAGGACTTACCAGCTTTGCCGGACTACCTTCGCTTAAAATTATTATTAAAGCACATATATCTATTCTACAAGACTCAATGATACTTAGTTCAAATTCGTGGCAGCGCCATCTCTTACTGTAAATATAAACTAACTACATTCAACAATATTTTAAACGAAAAACCCAACCCTTCATCCTCGAAGTTTTTGAAATCATAAATTTTCGTAGCGCTGTAGGGGATCGAACCGAAACGCGGGAAGCAGTTTGTGGTCAACAATGACCACAGTGTATGTTTATTTGAATTCTAAACCTTTCGTTAGTAATTTTGCTACAGTTTTAATTATACACTAGTAACTATGCATGTGTGCATGTAATATTGATATTTTGCAGCTCATCATACATTTCATTGATTAGTAGACTTTATACAAATGTATATGATTACTAGCCTCTGCACGCGACTTCGTTCACGTGGAATGGTTGAGGTAACGCTAGCACGCAGCGGAAACATTGAATGAATTATTCTTCATTGGTGCTCCGCCCCTATTAGTCTAAGCGTGATGATATATAGCTTATAACCTTTCTCGATTATTTATCTATTGGTGAAAACCGTGTGAAAATCCGTTCAGTCGTTTATACGCGAACAGACTGACAGACGTGGCAGAGGACTTTGTTTTATACTATGTAGTTATTGCTCCGAGTGCCAATAGATATGAAAACCACAATAATGTTAATAATAAACAAATTATAAAATTTAAATATTGATATTCACACTATCATTATTCATTACATAGTATAAAACAAAGTCCCCTACCGCGTCTGTCTGTCTGTCTGTTCGCGATAAACTCAAAAACTAATGAACGGATTTTCAAGCGGTTTTCACCAGTAGATAAAGTGATTCATGAGGAACGTTTTGGTATATAATTTGTCAAGGATTTTTTTATAATCAGGGCGGGACAACGTCTGCCGGGGCCGCTAGTAATTAATATAAAAATACAAAAGAGACCGCATTTATTTCATTGTTTTGAGTTTTCATTTATGTCGGCAGTCCTTATGATTGCCTCGACATTTATGCATGTATAAATATTGTAAGGTTTAAGATTAGCTATAATAACAAGTTGGCAAAAACAAATGTATAAAACAATAAACTATTAATAATAATTTCACTCAAAGAGAACAGAATGTTGCAACGAACAAACATATGTCTTACATTTGCGTTATACCCTCGTGTAGAATATTCAGTGAAAATGTATTCTGCAGCGAAACCGTCCTAATAACTGCAAACATTGTTCATAATATTTGCAATTGAAAACGATGACCCACATATATTTTTCTAGACAAGCAATATGGAAATAAATTGTGTCACAGTTTAACACGGGTTTGTCGTGCTGAATAATATAGGGTATTATATAATAATTCGCGGTTTTTAATGTAAACGTATTTTAGTGCGTTTTTTGCCAAAAATTCGATCTGATTTTTTCTTCGCGTACTGTACAAATATTGTAGATTATATAGATTCCTAGTGTGAAGTATGATGAATAAATACTTATTAGTTAAGACTTCAATTCGTCGATAAAATTTAAAAAAGCAATTTCCATATTGTTCTATTGTAAATGTGACTTGGTGCCGACTTTTTTCGGCGAGGGACAGCGCGTCTAATGTAGTTTATAAGTCATTGACTGAAACAATGATCCACTTCGCTTTTAGCAAACGATAAACGAACGTCTGACGTGGAACAGTAATTAGTGAATCTGTCGCTTTGAAAATACGGCTATTCGTTAGTGGGTCGTCATTAAATCTGTAAAATTTAATAATACGTCGTTATTATTATCTACAATTTTTATATATTATCTTGTAGTTAAATTAAAGACTAGTTCCATTAATATTTTATTATCTATATATTAATACGTGAAGCCTAAACTTTGTATCCCTTTTTAACGGAATTGGGCGAACGGATGAACGTGAAATTTGGCATAGTTAAAGTTTATATGGAGGAGAAGTGCAGAAACCTATTTATTTTATATAAAATGCATTAGAAGTACATTAAATTAATTAAAATATGCATTACTCACACTAATGCTTCAATTTTACACAACATATACACGCATGTAAATAAAAAAGACATTTTGACATCTGTCAATAAAGGACTTCAAAAAAGGTTGTGAAGGAGGTTGCTATGCTTGACTGTATGTATTTTTTAACCGACTTCGAAAAAGGAGGAGGTTACTACGTTCGGTTGTATGTTTTTTTTATATATGTTAATTGATATCTTCGCAAATTATGAACCGATTTTAATGATTCATCTTTTATTTGAATTAGTTATATTCAGCAGTGATCCCATATAAATTTGAAGAAAATATTCAACCCCTAAGGGGGTGAAATATCGTTTATATGATTTTCACCCACTTCGTCTCTACGTATTTTCGTGAAATTGGAACCGATTTATTATACCCATTACAAACCAGATATATTTATATACACTAAAAATGGGGAATTAATTTTTTGTACAAAAAAATAAAAATAAACGGCCCTGGATGTGAAAAACTAATAAGGCACTAAAAATAACTTAATTATTAAATTAACCAAACTAAATAAAAAATATTGATATTTGAACTATGTAATTATATATTTGAAGTCGATGCCATTGATAAAAGAACCCCAATAAAGTTCAAACTTTAAAAATTCAATGAACTATGGTCGAATGTCGACCACTGGGCGCTCACTAGTAATAATATTATTGTTTCTATTAATTAATGAGCTATGAGAATATTACCTAAAGTGATATTTTATTAATTTTTAACAAAGGGTTTTTAACAAAGGGAAAATATATAGTGATACTCAATTATTTCAAAGTGGTAGTAGTTTGGGGCAATATAAAGACTAATTAATTAAGATTTGTTAAATATCTTCGTTTAAGTTTTCTTTGGGTTGCTTAGTTTTGTCCAGTTTGTAGAAAAGTAAAAAAATTGCGTTGCATTTGTTGTTATTCAAACGCAGCGTGTTACGGATGTGAACTTTAATATGAATTGGATTTTAGTAAATAAACAAGTTTTTTTATATGCCCAATTGAACGTTATTATATTAAGCTTAGTAGTTAAAGATGATTTTAAAGGCGTACGATGTTGCGGCTTACTACTTACAGTTAGCTCTCTGGCATTTACAATATAGATTGATGAAATGATTCAAAATAGATCGCAATTTATCTTACGAAGAGGAACACTCGCTCTCCGTTGCCTCTATCACTCTTTCAGGCTCCCACTAAAACATTCGAACGTGCTCACGACCCGACACCAAATTGAAAGTGCCGACTCATATCCCATATAAATAATAAATTTAAATACGCTTCCTCAAAATGAATAGAGTGAATATATTAGTTACTGGAGTATACAATATTATTACTATTTGTATACACAATGGTTCTTTCTAATATATGCTTGGTTATTAAGTTGAGACGCTTTCGCCATGCAGCTATAATAATACTCCGGCAGCTACATTTGATTTTTTTTTCTGACTACGCTATTGACCAAGCAAGGTCTTAACAGCTTCACCGGACTACTCTACATTTGAGTAACAGTTTTCATTTGGGTTTATCAAATATTAAATACCAGCTTCTGCTCGCAACTTCGTGCACTTGGAATAGTTGCCGTTTACTCAGCAAGCAACGGAAGCTCTCAAAAAATACAGAATAACAAATACAGAAATGACAATATATTCTTTAGGGCTATTTAGCGTTGTATGTACTAGATAGGGACTAGATATCCATCAATACTCTACACTAGATGATTCTGTTCAAAATAATCGAAGTAAGCCGTAGGAATAGTCATTTCTTTGCCTAAAGGGAAGAGAAAAAGAGGCAACATCAGAAAGGGTTTTTTTTTCAAAGCTGGCTAATTCCTGTACCAGTAATGGAACAGATAAAAGGGAAGACATATGACAAAGTTAATTTTTTACAGAGTGTGTCCAAAAATACTGGAATTGTTAATTTTTTTCTTGTATTTTATTTCCAACAATAAACACATTTACTAAATAGAATAGACAGTTTTCTTTGTTATACCGTTTCGGTATTACGATTTTTTCATCGACGTTTTTAGACATCCATATTTTGCTATTGATGTTTATCATAGATCGGTACTTTTAAATTGATGTCAACATCGATGTTTTTCTAATATCGATCATCCCTAAGTTTTTCTCGATAAATGATCTATCTAACACTGAGATAATTTTTCTTTACTAGTAGAAGTAGCATCGGCACAAGGCGTCTCAACCACACAGGCCTGTGCAGAAGTTCTGCCAGAGCGACGAACGTGCCCGCGTCCGCCGCCCGCAGGCACTTTTTACGGCGGCTTCAGGTCATCGCTGACTCTGCGCCGCCGTATGAGTCGACTCCTACCGCGAGCTGCGTTAAGGAACTTTGTTATAAAAATGCTTTTGAAGAAATCTACAATTCTCTATAAATATCGCGAAAGTCTTACAAAAAAATAGAGTTACTACAGATTGTTGTAATAGTATTTTTTATACTTTATAGGTTTTTTATCGATTGATTACAATCTCATATGATATTAAATGACGATGTTATTACTATTATGTATGTTATTATTATGTATTAAACCTAGAGATGTTGGCTCTCAAATGCTGGACTACGCCAACAAGAGCTTGGCGTCAGATTTTCAACTTGAGGGTGATAGCTAGTCAAGCGGACTTAGGAAAAACTCTATCACTATGCAACACACTGAGAATCTCTCTTTTTGTTGTATATATCCAAACAACTGTTTGAAATGAAGACAATTGTTTGCTTTATTATTAAATTACGAGTCTACTAGTGAACGTGTAAATCACTAGTTACTACTAATAAAAACGAATTACATATTGCAGTCACGAAATCCCGCGACATGTGAGATACATGAGTCCGGATTAGTTCCTCTCGCGTGACACGTATCGCACCCTCACTTAACTCCTACTTCGAGCCCATATTTTGTATCAGGCGGGATAAACTCCAGGTCGGTTTATTTTACGACCTTCGGTGGTGTCCAGTAAATATTATTTCGGAATTATTTATGAAGTGAAAACTTCTTTAGACGCGTTGAGCGGCATTTTTGGAAGACGATAAATTTATAACTTTGCGTCATAACATGCTAAGTAAATATGACCGGCCGTCACTTATGCACAATAATCAAACTATTTTACGTACAACACCACAACAATTACAAAATATAAAGTCATATAATACAAGATTATGAATAAAGTATAAATAAAACAAAGTCCCCTACAGCGTCTGTCTGTTTGTCTGTTCGCTACTCAAAAAGTACTCAACGGATTTTCATGCGGTTTACACCAGTGTATAAAGTGATTAATGAGGACGGTTTTGGTATATAATTTGTCAAGGATTTTTTTATAATCAGGGCGTGACAACGTCTGCAGGGCCCGCTAGTAATGTTCAAAAGACATTATATGACATTCCAAGATCCTATAAATAAGAATGGGTTGTTTATCCGACTTAGTGGTCGTTTTGACGTTCATAAACGCCTACTTACGACATAATTTGAATAAAGTAAGTACATAGATTAGATTTGAATAGCAAAAAATGACTATTAATAGTATTTCGGTGATGTACGGTACTTGAAAGTCGTGGTAGTAGTTTGACCGGTGGAATATTATTTCGATACCGGCAGGCTCGAATCCCGGCATGTACCAATGCATATATTTAATAATTTAAATAGGTAATACTATCGACTGACGGTGAAGGTGACGTGAGAAATCTTACTTATTTATGTATGCCGTAAATTCATTTTAAAAACTGTTAATTGGAGTTTTGAAGTGTTATTAAGTATATGATTTATTAAGCAATACCTATTTATATCGAAAACCAGGAATGTAGAGAATGGAGACAGTTCAGTTGTTGTCTCATTCAGGTTAGTTTCCTATACCACGTCTAAAGAAGTTTCACCAGAAATGTAAATAAAAATAAATAACATTAAAGTATGATTTAAAAAGAAATGAATAAATTAAAAACCTCATTCGTTAAATTCAAAAGAACTGTACAAATTAATTTCATCGGGCGTCATATTTCCAGCTTAGCGGAGCCGCGGCGGGGTTTTTAATCCGAGACCGCTATTTCTCACCATTTTTTCTTAAGTCTAGCTTGTTCTAGGTGTTTACGAATATATATAAGATACTTGAAAGTATTCTATTAACATCAAACTGAAATTTCGAGGTTGACTGTGTTCTGTTTCATATCTTAACCAATTTTATCGCACCCTAGCTTCTGCTCGCGACTACGCTAACTTTAACTCGCAACTTCGTTTACGTAGAAGATAAAAATATTTTTAAATAATACGTACGATAACCATGATTTTGAAACATTCTTCATTGGCGTTCCGCTTAGCATTGGTCTTAACATATATTATATTATTGCCTTCCTCGATAAATGTGCTATATAACACTGATATATTTTTTTTAATTGTACCATTAGTTCCTGAGATTTGCTCGTTCAAGCAAACAAACTCTTCAGCTTTATAATATTAAATGCCTTTATATTTATACTTTTTCTACTTGCTTACTTATAGTGGGGATTTTTAATATTCCTCTTATTGTATGATTTTCTCTCTTCCTTTGTCACGTAGCCAGTGAAATGAGTCTGAATCTTGTATCTACATAATGGTAATAAATACAATATTCTGAGTAAACTATATAGATAACAGTTTGTCACTATTGAGTCTTTCTGTATTTATACGCTTGGATATCGCTGGATTGGATACGCTCATCATCTCTGTTAATTGGATAAGGATCTCTCGAAGAGCCTCCACCTCTCCTTTAATAGCTATTACCATCTACCATCGGCTTCACACATTTATTTATGAGGTGTAATGTATCTATCCACTAATCTATCTGAACTGACATTAAACGACTACAAGTGCCGCTTTCTATTTATTACTAGTGTTTTTGAACCTCGCAATTTGCACACCGCTCTGAGCGTAATTGCGTAGAAAAACCATTATAAAATCGGTAAATAAATCTAGAAAGTAGACTAGTGTCCTGTTAACAAAATCAGCTACCTAAGTCACAAACTCAGCCGGAGTAGCCTGAAAAAGAGAATCTCCATGTGCGGGTGAATGGTAGATACTCATATGGTGGTCCTTATAATTTAATTTCTATACAAAATCTTTTGTCATCCATGTCCGCGTTGAGTTCACTATGCATATATATCACAGATGCGACGTTTTCGTATGCAAATCTTAACGTTTATTACATTATTATCTTCTGGTGTTAATTTAATGTTCGGAGCCGCTTCAAACCAGTAATACCCGGTCGGTAATAACCGGAATCAAGCGGATTAACCGTCCGCAATATCAGTTATATTGCCCGCTGTAGTTTGACGTCCGATATTGTCTGCTTCCATTACCGACTTGATTGTATGAAGTTGCTTGATATCAATTTTATGGATTAGTTTTATATTCTGTTTTTGATTCAACCTTATTTATATTCTTAAGTATAATAAGATTGTAAAAATTGTCTGTACTTTCTGATTCTTGTGAAAAAAAATGTTGCCGGTGTCATTTTTTTTGTCATAGATGGCAAACGAACAGGTGGGTCACCTGATGTTAAGTGATCACCACCGTCCATGGACACTAACAACACCAGAGGAGTCGCAAGTGCGTTGCCACCCTTTGGGGGGAAGGGTTATGGGAGGGAGTGGGAGAGGAGAGAAGAGAGGGGAGCGGAGGTGGGCCTCCGGCGCTCTCACTGACCGAACGAAACGCAACAATGCAAGCACTGTTACTTCACGTCGGTTTTCTATGAGAGGGTGGTACTACCCCGGGCGAGTCGGCCCATTCATGCTAAAACCAGTAATAGTTTCAGCGTGGCTCTACCACCATAGGAATATGTAATAAAATACATTTCAATCATTTAAAAAATGTCTATCTGTCTGTTTGTTTGGACATTCATCACCGATTAAATAAATGAATAATGCGTTTATGATAAAGTCATAAAGCATATCCTCAAATAACACTTAGTCTTAGTTTTATTAAATTCGGTTCACTCTACCAAAAGTTATTGTATTTTTAATGACGACGCGACGTTTGTACGAGAGAAAAGTAAATAAGTAAATGGATTTAATACATTCAAATGATTTTATTAGTCATTGTTTTTTTACATTAGGTTCCACGTGGATGGAGCAGCGAACACAGTGTCTAATAAAAATCTGGAATAAATGTTTTATTGAAGTGGAAAAGAATTTGTCCACACGTTGATCAGAGATAAATTGTTAGATTATTTCAATATTATTCTAGAGACTGCTTTGTATGCATATTAGAAAAACAGGGTGTGTCGTAAATTAACACGATAGACGTGAAAGTTGAGTATTACAGGAAACCATTTAATTTAAATTTATATTACAATAAAAAGCAAATCATTTAATTATTGATCGCGCCCGACGTTGCGTTAACCTCAGTCATCGGACGAGAACCCGTATTTTTAACACTATTCAACACAGTGCTTATTCCCACCATATTTGATAATACAAAAGGTTGGTGATCCGCAATTCAAAGCTCTCACACTAGAAGGTTAATTCAAAACATCAAAACAATACAAACATCAAAACAACAAAACAAACAAAAATTAACAATTACATATAATTTTTTTCGAAATATATACTTTTATATTTTACTTTTATACTATAAGTGCTGTTTACTATAAAAAAAGCATATAATTTAACAAGGATAAAATTATATAGCTTTTACAATGTCAATATACAGTTCCAAAAGCAAACGCTAAGTTTGGTTAGCTTTGTGATAGAAAACAACCTATGTATTCGCGATAATGATTAGAACGCGTCATGGCTTTTTCTTATTAGCTAGTGCCATATTTATTTAGCTCAAAACTAATATTTTAAGGGGCAATTAAACGTTTATTGGATTTTATATACCTACTTAAAAGCGTTCCATGAGCATAATGAGGCGATGATAGCGTGTTCGGACACTGCGTCGATTTATGTAGGTTCGAATCCTAGCCACTGAGTCGGAGCGCGCGGTGAAGAAAAACATCGTGATGGAACCTTAGTATGTTAGTAGGGTTTTTTCTAAGTCCACCTGGCTAGCTATCACCCTCAAGTTAACCCTGTTCCGGCCGCTGCACTTTATAACCAGCCCCGTCTAGGTTTATCGTGTTTAGACAAAATCCTTATTTATTATCAAATGACATTGTGATTAAATGCTAAAATCCATAAAGAATATAAAAAAATACACCATTAAATTTTTACTTGTAGCTTTCCTTCTGGTTATCTGCACATTTCTAACTCAATATTAAATGACATTGTATTAACGTTTGTAAAAGAAATATTCTATATATATAATATTAGTGTTATATTTGTATTACATTTTATAGTTGGTAGAGCCACGCTGAAGCTGTCACTGGTTTCAGCATGAATGGGTCGGCTCGCCCGGGGTAGTACCACCCTCTCATAGAAAACCGACGGGAAGTAACAGTGCTTGCATTGTTGCGTTTCGTTCGGTCAGTGAGAGCGCCGGAGCCCTATCTCCCCTCCTTTCCCTCTCCTCTCCCCCTCCCTCCCCAACCCCCCAAACTGGCTGGCATCGTACTTACGACTACCCTGGTGTTGCTAGTGTCTATGTACGGCGGTGATCACTTACAATCAGGTAAGCCTAATGGTCGTTTGTCCCCTATAATAAAGAAACAACACGTTGCTTAATAAAGTTGGAGAGCCGAAAAGCCTTAATTTATAAGAAGTTTATTATAGGAAGTTTTGTAGGTAAGGCCACTATTGATATTATAAAACAATGAACTGTAGTTAATTCAATTTCATTTTTATTAACATATGAAAGGACAATGTCTTTACATGCAGCTGCCACTAACATAGGTATTTGTAGAAATTAAGGAAGACTTTTAGTGAAAAATATTGGAACAGTTGGTGTTATTCGTTTACGACAAGTTCTACGATAATTTAAAAAGACAAGTATAATAGTCTTATTTAATTTTTTATGATACCTAAAGGAATATCTGTAATAAAATATTTTGTTTTTTATCGTCAATTGATTGTAATAGCGTGTTATAGGTCTGAATTCTTGCGTTCGAGTTAGAGCTTTTGGTTGAGGAAATATCGTCATGAAACTTTTTATATGAAATATGAAACGTTTTATTTTTGAACCGCTTTCAAAATAAAGGAGGTTCTGTTTTCGGCTCGTATGTATGTCCACGATTTTCTCAAAAACTACTTATGCCATCGAGATGTGGTTTTCGTTGTTGGATGCTTATATGTTCTAGAAATGCTTTGTTATATTATAGGATCATTATCAAAAGCAAAATCAAAATATCCTTTATTCAATTTAGGCCCTGAGAAGGCGCTTATGAACGTCAAAGCTACTACCGGTTCGGAAAACAGCTCAGTCATCGAGAAGAACCGGCAAGAAACTCGATCTGGTTTATTTTTTCATGTCATATATTTCTATAGTAATATAAATATTCACATTCGTTATTAGTGGATGCACAGAGAGGGGCGTCATTTCCAGACGTCACAATCATTCACGTATTGATCCACCCTATAATAGCCTTTAGATATTAAAACCCGCTTGACATGGTTCTTGAACTCACTATCAGGCAAATCGGTAATGTGTTTTGGGACTTTATTATAAAACTTAACACTATTACCTAAAAAACTGTTTTTGGATTTAGTGAGCCTGAAGCATGGAATGACCAATTTGTTGCTGTTTCTAGTATTTAAATTATGCTGGTCTTTTACTAGATCCAACATATCTGAATTTTTGCGGACATACATTAAATTATCTAGAATATATTGGGAGGGCAGAGTTAAGATACCGAATTCCTGAAACTTAGTCTTTAATGATTCGCGAGGCCTCATATTATAAATTGCTCGAACTGCTCGTTTTTGTAATAGGAATATGGTGTCTACCTCAGCTGCTGTACCCCACAACAAAATACCATAAGACATTAAGCTGTGGAAGTAAGCGAAGTAGACAATCCTAGCAGTGGCAATATCTGTTAGCTGGCGAATCTTTCTAACTGCGAATGCAGCAGAATTATTATGCAATCCTCATCATGATCAGCCTGTAAGAAACCCACTGCAGAGCCATAGGCCTCTTCCCGAAGGAAGGTATGGGCGTAATCACCACGCCAGCTCACGACGTATCGGTGATTTCAAACTCTGAGAAATCCACAGTTCTATGTTTTTCTGTATTTCTCAGGTTCAGGTTTCCTCACGATGTTTTCCTTCACCGTCAGCCAATACTGTTACCTATTTGAATTAGTAAATGTGCGCGAATTCTGAAAAATTCGTTAGTACATGCCGGGGTTCAAATCTGCGGACATCGATATGATATTCCACCGGTCAAACTACTAGGCCACCACGACTACGACTACACCACAAAGATTCATTATGCAATGATCTCATGAAGATTTTCACAGTAACTATCTGTATAATTCTTCAATAACTAAGAGCAAATAACTCCCGATTGTTATTATCGTGTATATATATATTGCTTTTATACATGTTATAACATCACGCGTGCCATTTGTTTTGTCAAAATATCATTTAGGTAACATATCTACAGGTTTTTAGTTATAATATTTATATGTATTTATTTATTAAAGGACAGCTAGTGGCCAATGTAGCACACATGAAATGACGCTATATGTGAATAGTTTATAGGCACATTGGTCTTTAAAAGCTGCCGCAGCATGCGTTAAATGGTAAACAAACTAAATCAAAACACTACAAAAACACAATATAAACTTAAATAATAACATTATACTATATACATAATGTCATTGGCTCTCATTAATAATTGAGGCATATAAAATCAAAAACAGCTAAGTGCATAAAGACCAAATTTGCAGGAAACGAAAAAAATGTTTGTCTATTCTCAGAGTTGGAGTTTTACTTATATTCAAAGTTTCAATTTTAGGGAGTGGCATAGGCTATTGATTTTGCCTCCCTATGGCCATCAGCTCTAAAAGAGAAGTTCAAGAAATTAAAAAATGCGATAATTCCGTAACTGTATTTTATTCTTACTTTACTTCTTATTCGATGACTTGGTTGTATTTAAATGTATTTGATCCCAAAATCAATTTTAAAACGAAAATTAAAAGGCTTTAGCAGTATTTTATTTCTTGTAGGAATTAAATGGTGATTTGCAACCAATAATAGACTAGATGGATCCATACTCAGTTCATTTTTAGAACTTGTGGCACTTAGCTGTCTTTGATTCTATTTGCCTCAATTATTGAAGTTGTAGTAGTCTACGCTAAGGTGTCAGTTTTTGTCACGAAACAAACATGATACACGAAATGTGATTGCTTTTTGTATTCTTTTTCTCGGTAGCTATAAAACACGCTGCGATTGGTTCCTTGTACGAGGTACTGGGGTTTTGAACGAAACTGACTTTCACTGACAAAATTCGCTCTTCACTCTCAATCTCTAGTTTAATGCAATTCAGTAATCCTGACAACTTACTTTTATCGCTAATCCTTTTAAAACTTCAGATAGAATTAAAGATTCAACCATACGTAGAAGCATTGCTTACTTTCCTGACGTCATTCCAAACAAATCCAACGCATGTAATTGTGTTGATAATTTATCATTTAATGTTTCTAGTTTTAAGCTCTCTTTCAATTGGTTTAAAATGACTTGAGTAAACTCTACTATAACTCTCTACTATAAAAATAACTCTCCTAAAACTAATAATATGTGAATACTATCGATGTTAGGTTAACACTCTCCCACAACTAAGGACTAGGGTAACAAGACGATGATGACGATTGCTATACTGAGGGTGATATAAAAAAAAATAGATACCAAATTCGCTTTGACCACCGAAAAATTAATAAGATTCCGATAAATTGGTATAAAAACTTTGCACAGATATTTATTTTTATTCACCTATATATTATTTTGCTAATAAGATTTAGTTACCGGTTCCTCACGATTTCATTGAAATACAACGATTTTTCTCTGCTATATATAAATTAATTATACATCATACATACAAACCTACATCAGGAAGAAATTTTCTAAGTGATAGTGAAAAGCGGATCAAAATTCGCTGTGTAGTTTAAAAGAAATGTGGTAGCACATGGACAGACATGTAAAGTAACTATATTTTTAATTATGTACTAATATTATATTATAAATTATAGATATACATAAACTTCAGACGTACATACTATATAATTAATACAAAACATATTTTATTTGTTCAAATTTGAATATACCGGCACCTTTTATTCCAACATTTGTTATTCACAAATGTGTTCGTCTGTATTGATATTACCACAGCTTCTTATTTGCATGAAAATGTAGACGTAAAACAATGAGTTTTAGTTCTGTACTTGTGTAATAAACATGTGTTGTACGATGACACATCTTTATATATAATAGCTGTCTGTACCTGGCAGTTTCAGTTAGGTTGGATCTCAAAATTGTTGAATTACTGTCAATGTAATAAGGTAAGGTATTTAAATAAAGGGCTACTGCTAACTTAGAAGTCAGTTACGTCTTTCATATTACATAGACTTTTTCTTTTTTTTTCGAACTGACTATGCTATTGGCCTAGCAAGGTCTTAACAGCTTCACCGGACTACACATAGACTTTCACAAGTCGCCTCTGTTCGATAATACTTAGTTTTAGCTGGACGACAACCGGCTTTCGACCCCCCGAAGCTCAGTAATAATATTCTGTTTCTATTAGCATGCTTTTTGACTATACTGATATGTTCTGTATAAAAACTTGTTTTAAATGAAGAATGAATGAGTGATCGAGCGTGGGTATCGAGAACTCACACCTTAACACCTTATCGATAGAAGAAAGATACAGTTTTATTGTTGGAACCACACCAAAACAATTAAATTATGCGGATACAGAAGAACAATAAATGTCCAATAATTGGCAATTCCATTCAACAATACGCTGCAGTAGAAGTAATACAGCAGCGTTGATTTCAGGAAGCCAAAAGGAGAGATGGACGTCGCGTCGATTCGGTGTATATACATGTGTTAAAAATTAAAAAACTCTTATAGTTAGAGAAAATAATACAGAATACACCATTGATGAACATTGTACTATGGGTATATACACTACAAATTGTAAAACCAAGTATTTTGTCATCGAAATCTTTATTAAATAAATACTTTTAGACAGAACAAAAGCATGTAAGACTAATATTTCCATACATTATGACACAATTAAACATTTCAATTCACAATAAGTAAATATGTGTGAATAGATGTACATGAGTTTCAACTATTTTGTTTGAACTTACAATAAATGTTATTTATATGAACGTATAAAGATAAACTAATTTTATTTCTTGATGTGTAACATTTTTCCTCTCTGTTGCTGGGTAGTTTTTGTGGGAGTGATTTTGGAAAAAAGACGGAAATGTGTTACAGGAAACCGGGGACCCGTGCACTATTTGGTTTGACCAATGAGCGCGGTTATACAGTATTGTGTTATCACCCACCTCCGGTGCCGCTACGTAACATTCAAGAAACGAGACTACAACACGACCGGAACATTGATATTAACGCCACCATATTAGAGATATACATTGACACTAGCGCCACCATATTAGAGATACACATTGATACTAATGCCACCATATTAGAGAGACACATCGACACTAGCGCCACCATATTAATGATACATAAATAAGAATTATTATTATTATATAGATTTCAATAAGACGTAAATAAGAATTGATATTATTATATAGAATTGTATCATTAGTTTGATCGTTATTATACACACATCAAAAAAGTCTAAGCAACATGCGTGATATTACAAATTTTACCATTTATATTAATTAATTTCTAAGTATTTACTCAAACAAAGTGCGTAGGTAAGTAAACTTTTTTGTTATTGATGACATACTGGCTGGTTGTAAAAAAAAATTTGATTATGTTTTGTTTTTTCATAAAATTCAAATGACTGCGAATTTGTTTGAATTTAAGTGCGTTTTAATTGCTACGTATAGTCTTGATTTTATAATTTTACCAACCATTTAAATAAAGTTAGCGACAAAATTGAATTGTTAGATATTCTTTACGTCATGAAGCGACGTCATTTGATGGCAGATGAAATGCAAAGAGCTGTAGGGATGTTGCAAGCGGGAAGTAATCAATCTCAGGTATCTCGACATTTTGGCATTCATAGAAGTGTTATTTGTCGTCTTTGGCAGCGCTACAATAATACAGGAGAACCCGCTGAACAGCATCCAGGCCGTAAAAGGAGTACAACCACTCGGCAAGACCGGTACATACAACTGACTGCAAGACGCCAGCCGATGTTAACCGCTCGAGAGATAAGTTTGAGGCTACAAATTTCAAGTGGTGTTGATGTAAGTCCTCAAACTGTGCGAAATCGACTGCATGAGTACGGCCTACGAGCTCGACGCCCAATCAGGTGCCCACCGATACGTCACGGGAATCGCGCTCGTCGATATGAATGGTGTAGAGAACGCATAACATGGACCCAGGAACAATGGGATAAAATTATGTTTTCCGATGAGTCGCGATTCGGGTTTAAGCCTGATACAAGAAGGGTGCGAGTGTATCGTCGGCCCGGAAATACTGAAAGGCTCAGGTGCGTTCAGGAAGTTCATCCATACAGCGGCTCAACAGTTATGTTATGGGCGGGTATTATGAAGAACAGGCGAACTGAGCTCGTTTTTGTAAATGGAAACATGAATGCTGAAAATTACATTGAGGATATTCTCAGACCTTATGTCTACCCATTTGCACAAACCTTTGGCTCCGATTTTAGGTTAATGCATGACAATGCGCGTTCACATACAGCTCGGCGAACCAGTGAATACTTTGCAACGGAGAACATCCGGGTATTGCCCTGGCCTGCACAATCGCCAGATCTCAACCCCATCGAGCACGCATGGGACATGCTCCAGAGACGTGTTTTGAAGGACTTGGACGGAGCGACAACAACCCAACAGCTGAAGGATTTGCTACAATTCCATTGGGAGCGAATACCGCAAGATGACGTAAACAGTCTCATTAATTCAATGAATAATCGTTGCCGACAAGTTCTGAATAGCAGAGGAGACCATACTTTGTATTAAATTGTTCTATTCTTTCACAATAAATACATTTTCTTTAGAAATTTCATTTTGTAAGAAAAAAGTTTAGTTTCTTATGTATCTTAGTTTCTACAGTATATTCTAATATTGTTCATTTCTGTTATTAAAAGAACTTATAAAGACAACAGCTGTTATTTTTACATCATAGAACCCTAAAGATATTATTTTAAAAATAAAATACAACGTTATAATGTGAAGAACCATCCTAAAAATTAAATTAGTACATGTTGCTTAGACTTTTTTGATGAGTGTGTTTACTTCAATTATTTTGCAGAATTATGAGTAATAGTATATTCTTTGACTTTCATAGTTCGGCCTATAATAGGTAAAATGTCGCTGATCTACATGTCGACACATATTAGTAAACACATTAGATATACATAAGAATAATTATATAAAGTTGTTGTATAGGTTACATTAATTTGTTCATAGTTTATTGTCTTTGTGTTACTTGAGTTATTTTGCGGAATTATGTGTAAATAGTAATTGCTTTGACTTACATAGATCGGCCTTTAAAAGGTGATATCTACGCATTTTTATGTACAAAATATTGTAAGGAGAAGCTCTACCCAAATAAATAGTGACAGCACCTACGAAGTGTTTATTGGCATCACTGAACGCATCGACTATACGTGATTACTGTAACAATTGTGTATAAAATCTGTGGCTGTGTTTATATGTGTAAACTATATTAGTAATTATAATTACTACTAGCTGACACGTGCCCATTTGGCCCATTTCGTTGGGCGGTAATAGGCATTATCAAGCTACAACTTTTTTCTAGAACTCCATCATATATCTCTCGTCGTTAAGGCAGCGTTCGTAAGAAACGGTTTCGTTCGACCATTTTTTCTCCGACTCCCCAGATATTACCCCCTACAACCTCACAAACTTTACCTCTATATAATATTACTAGCTGTTACCCGCGGCTCCGCACGCGCTTTTTAAAAATTTATTAAAGGCATGTAAAATTGTAAGTGGGTGTGTACATTACAGAAACGCTTTTTCAAAAACATTTGTAACTACGATACGAACGCCATCTACTGTAACATGTAACCTGTACATTAGATATATGAATACTAATAGTATATCGAATGGGATGGGATTTATCATCAGCAACATACCTGGAACTTCAACCTACTATATACCAAACTCAGTGCTCACTAACACTATATAAGAAAGTAATGAAAATTATAAACTATACATTATCGAACAACTTGTTCATCTACAACCATCTGCTGCTCTGTCATATAAGTGCGAGTTAAACCTGGGCAAATGCCTATGATCCTAACGCATGATCTCTTGTAATTATACTCGTGTCCCTGACCTCTAGTATAAGCCGATACGGCAGCCTTCGATGCTTTGTAAATCGATAGGAACGGATCCCAAAGATATGATGTTATGGAAGACAAGTTAATAATTGTACCACCTCTTCCGCCTTTATCTGTTCTCATTTTGTTATAAAACACCGTAGAGATTTTCAATGGGCCTATAACATTCGTATTCATTGTCAATTCCAGATCATATTCATTTATTTCTCCAGCATCGTTTACTACAATATCAATTTCATATTGGCTTAATACATATTCCAAGACTTCATCGAGATCAGCAGTTATATTTCATTTTATGAAAATCGTTTTGTTGTCTCCATATATAGCATTGAATTCTTCAGATGTCTGTTTACCAAGTTCTTCTTCTCTATCCAATATGATAACTAGTTCACAGCCTGCATCTAGAAGAAACCTGACAATTGATTTTCCAATTCCTCGCGCTCCACCGGTTAAGAGAACAACTTTATCCGTCAGGTCTCTTTCGTTGTCCATATCACAATCTGTTGCATAACTTAAAGCGATGCCGACAGCAGCGAATAAAAGCAAACGTTTGAACATCTCTCGTATTGAAATTAATAAAGCGTTGATATGTGATACACAGCACGATGCTTAATAATGTTGGAGAGCCGAAAAGTCTTAATTTATAGGAAATTTTGTAGGTAAGGTAGGTAATACCATGACTATTGATATTGTATGGTAATAAATTGTAGACAGTTTGAAATACATTTTTATTAACATACTAGCTGCTACCCGCAGCTACGCATGCGTATTAAAGAAATGTAAAATTGTGAGTAGGTGTGTACATTCCAGAAATGATCGTTAAAGAATATTTGTAAATGCGACATGCACGCCAACTACTGTAACATGTAACGTGTACATTAGATATGTGAATACTAACAGTGTGTCGAATGGGATGGGATTTACCATCAGCAACATACTTGGAACTTTAACCTACTATATACCACTCTCAGTGCTCACTTATACTATATAGTAATGAAAATTTTAATATTGCTTAAAATAGGCGAGGTAGTGGCATTGTGAAACGCACCAAGCAGTGGTCAGATGGTATGATAGACTTTAGTATAGTATAGTATATATGGGCGCGACTGTACTGCCATCTGGTTTCAATGTATGTAACTAACAAATAAAATCAAAGCATCTATCAGCTAACTCGGAACTTAAATAACACGGGAAATATTATTACCAACTCTTTGTTATAAAGTGAATAAAATGAAATATAGAATAACAAGTTGTAATTCATAATTTAGAATCAATTTTAGATATCAAACGGTATCGAACCACTAAGTCTACGGAGAGACGTCTCCTCTTTATGTGTGTTCTACAGTTTGTATAATGGGTTGTGTTCCGACGAATTGTTTAACATTATGCCTGTAGCTGCTTTCCACCATCGCACTGCTCGTCATCGGCAGGGAATTCATCCCCACACATTGGAACCGAAATGGTCTCGGACGGTCCGGTTCCAGAGGAGACTCCTTCCACGAACGATCCGGCTGTGGAATGAGCTTCCTGTTGAAGTTTTTCCTGGGAACTACAGTATGGAGTGCTTCAAGGGGAAAATAAATAGGATATAAGGGTCGGCAACGCGCTAGGGGCACACTTCTGATGTTACAAACGTCAGCGTCAAGTGACCGCTTTACATCAGGCGGCCCG